>DWNJ01000349.1:0-15991 GCA_018250275.1 Udranomia eurus | reverse complement strand
ACTGCTGTTATAAGGCAGAAATTGGTGTGGCGGTGGTGCCTCCGGAGTCGAACCGTAAAAGGTTCTACCACCTTTAAAATGGTGATGATAATATTTTTTTTAATTGTTTAGATACATTAATTACAATGTGAATGACATTATGACAACGCTACTACTAACTAACGTACATAAGTCATTGTTAAAAATGTTTACAATCGCCAGTGCGAAGGTGCTCTTAAAAGGCTCGTGGAGAAATTAAGCGCTTCAAAGAAAGCGATGTAGCAGCAGATAGGCAGATAGTCCGTACTTAATTTATGCATTTTACCCGCATTGTTATTCCGACACGACCTCTCAGACTTCCATTAAAGTAGCTATTAGAGAAACAAACAAGGAACTCCCCACGATAAAATAATTATCGCTTTTATCTCCGCCGAACCTTTGTGAGCAACCATTTCGGCGTCCCTAAGGCAAACATAATATTAAAGAAGAATTTCACAAGCACCGAACTCATCCCTTCGAAGCAAAAAACTAATCTAAAATCGGACAATTTAATGACGTCAGCTAAATTGTTGAGACGCGGTGTTGTTTTTGAAAATGGCGGCGTGACCGAGTTTAAATGGCCTGAACAAACACGATGCACAAAAATAACTAATGAGTGTGGCTATTTCATATGTAGGTTTATTATTAAAAATGCCCTTTTGCCCTCAGCACCTGTTACCGACACCTGCCTGACCGTTTCTATAAAGAACTCGTTCGTACCAAACTCCGTTAACAATAGGGCATCGTTTTGGTCGTTTTATACCATAAATAAGTATTATTTAGTTTAGCGCAGGTAAACAAATATTCTTGTAATTACAGTAATTGCTACCTTATTTGTGGTTTAGGGTTCTCGTTAAGCCAGATTACAGTCTTATATTGTTTGTCAAACTAAGAAAAGCAATTACAGTCTCTTTCTTAAGTGTACTCGGAGAGATTATAATGATGTACTAAATATACTATTATGAAAATTATTTCATAAATTATAGGTTAATAAGTTTTATTAAGACTCATTGTTTTCAACCACGTGCCATATTTTACAGTAGTGTTTTCGTAGTTTGGTATTCAGCCGAGTAACTAATTAATACTATAAAGAACAAATTTAAATGAACCTTGTTTAAAAATATTTAAACCATTCACGCAATATAGCAGGAAAGCCACAATCAATAATATTATAGTAGAGATCATTATTCGAACATAAGTAGCAGACAGTTAATTAAGGTACATTCAGGCCCAAACTCCGGTATCATTTGCTATTGTATAGACCCGTCGAATCCTTCGGGGTTCCATGTATTGTTGGTCGATTTAATAGCAAAAATGATAAATGCCCCGCTGGGGAGAAGTATCCCATAGTCAATTCGAAACTAACATTTCCAATTTTTTATAATCCCCAAATCGGACTTTACAAACGCTTCTTCGCTGAAGGTTTCGCCTTTTTTGTGAACTTAACAAATGTTTGTAAGCCGTGCGCGTAGAAAACTAACAAATATGGTAGAAAGCCACTAATTAAAGTGTAGAACAATGAAACAAAACGACCTCTATAAAATACCCTTTAGAACCCCCACGATGCGAAGTCCGAGCTTCAAATAGCATAAAAAAACTATACCCACGTAATATCACAGCAGCGTGCGATCGACTCGTAAGGCGTTTTAACGTGATTTTACAAAAAGCGCAACCCTTTTAAAAGGAAGTCATGGTATAAGAGTCTTAAAGCGGACACACTTTCCATAAACTTAAGTAAGCTCTTAGAGGAGATGATACGGCTACCTCCTTGTATAATCCGCTTTAAAACACCGCAACACTCTTTTGTTATTCAGCGAGCTCGAAGTAATCTCTTCTAGAGAGGTTTTATAAACAATCACCGCAAAGAAATTTGTTTCAATATACGAGTCTGGTTAAAGACATAATTTGCTGGAAACAACAAAAGAGCGCTTCTCTTCTTTATTTAAATTCTTATTTTAAACTGTTCAACGAGTAGAACATTTTCAAATCCACATGTTTGTGTGCTTTGTTCGGTTTTTTTTTTAAATAATAATTACTACTTGGGGTTCCTTTGGTTCCATTTTCGAAATCACATTCTAATCTAAAGCAGTTGAAGAAAGAGTTTGTGGGTTGATGTCTAATCAGCGATGTCAATCTTAATGAAATTTATTAAAATGCGTTATTGTTCAACCAGAAACTTGCTAGGACTTGTCTCACTTTAAACCACACAATGGGACCATCCACATGTCTTTTTTGTCTCCGTCAAGTGTATGAAGATTAGAACGTCAGACATGGAAAGGGTTGGCTTGGTTTTTTAGCCGTACCCTGTGAAAGCTATCGTTTCATCGGCTCTTTTTATTCCAAACTTTGTTTGTTTCCCGATGTCGAAGTTCTTCACTATTATTTCTCCACACATCTGTTGTTACCTAACTGTATCCAAAACATTGAAGTCTGCACTTACACAAAAGGCAATTCGAATTAAACTCAACAGCACCTATCACAGCCGTACCATTATTAAATTTCATTTTTCCAAGATGCATGTAATCCATACTTTTGTTGTACTACTTTTATCAATCATAATCACGTGCGAATGTGGTTAAACACGATACCACTCTGTCTACGAGCGCAAGCAAATGTAGGTAAGTTGTACCACTATCCTCTTTCAATTTCGTCCCGTAATTAACAGGTATTCTCACGAACGAAGGCAATACGTCTCGTATTGTCCTCGTTTTGCAAAACGGAGTTCTTAAACACCGGGTCGTATCGCTTTACAGCTTTTTGCTCGGCGTAAGCAAGACTCCGATGATCGTTGTCCGCCCGAATTATAATATCAAAAAGCAATCGTTCATTCAAGTATTGAATAGTCGTTTAAGCGCAATGGGCGTGGGCCACAATGGTCGCCGCGATCGTCTCGAGGCCTCGACAATTTCAGATCACTGGTATACGAAACTGCGTGTAATATAAATCTTTCCGGTGAAGCACGAACAACTGAACCACTCCCACTCGGATCGCGGACTCGCCTCAAATACGAATATTAAATTCCACTCATTCGAACTCTTTATTTAAATCTGACGCTAGCAATTTGAGATTCTATTCCCGGATGGTAGAACACAGTTTAGCTTCCCCGAGCGCAGAGCGCGTAGCGGCTTTGGATATTTCGTTTGAATGGGTATTAATAATTTTTATTGCAGGTTCATTGCATTATGCTTACCGATGGGTTCCTTTGCTTTTTTTCGCCACGTCCATCAATAATTTTTCGGACAGTTGAATGTCGGCCTGTGTTTCAGACCACGTTGATCGACCCTCGAAATTATCTTAATCGAATCGAGATATTAAGATGCTTTGTGCATAATTAGTTACAATGTCCAATATGTTTGTAATGTGAAATCTGAGTGACAGTTCTGTATGTAGGTCCGAGCGCTTACTTGCAATTTCGTGTGGATTTCATACCAATTAATTCATTTACATTTCAAATGGAAGCTGTTAAAAGGCGAAAGTCACTTCACGTTTCACAGCGTAATTTCTCTTGCACCCTAATTTCATATTTAGTTAAACCTCGTTTTAAATAATGTAATATGTTTTAAACGTATCATATTTATGTTAAAAGTTATTAAGAGACAGCGTATACTAAATGCTCACATAATTAACTATGATAGATAACATTTCCAGGCCTATTTATTGCCCCACTGGGACAGAATTGTTCCAGTTGAACAAAACTAATTTAGACTAAAATTTAATCTTTATTAAAATCTCTCAATTATTGTGCTTATAATAAATAGTCAAATATTTGTCACAGTTTACGTGGGTGACATGGGTAAATTTAATTAACAAAATATTTAACCTTAACGTCTCATTTGAATAAATTTCATAAAATATATAAAATATTATTATTTCAGCGCGAGAAAATGAGTTTACAAATGAAGCAAAGGTCAAATGATACTAGGTCTTAATTAACGCCAAAACGCGGGAAACCGAATCTTAGCGGATCTGTTCATTAACGCTGTGCAATTCGAAAGGTGAAGGGCAAAGTGTTAGATAATATATTAATACAAATATAAACTTGTTTACACGTGCGCGGTTAATTTAGAACAGTTTATCACTATACATCCGATAATTACAAACTTTGATCTTCAACCCTTTCTGTCTCTCACTTCTTTGCAATATCTCACTGCTGTGCGCGGTATAAATCTATACAGTATAATATATGTATATAGTTAAATGTATATAGATATCTATACATAGAAAAGAATGAAGTATGTCTGTGATTTCACTATAATTAGGGTTTTTCAAGTGCAGCGTTATATTTACGATATAATACCTAAACAACCATTTTTAAAATGTCTGTCTGTCTGTGGGTTATTTTGCTTGTACGGGGTAATCTCTGGAACGCCTGGACCAATTTTGATGGATAGTATAATAATAAATATATTGCAACTGGGAAGTGGACTAGGACATTTCATTTATATACATATATCTATAGGACTTTAGTGTTAACGAGTCTGTGAAATATCTTTGTACCTGGGCTTCGATAAGATTTAAACTATCTATCAACAACTGCGGTGTTCGACTGCCCACAAAGTTAGAGCTATAGAGGTTATCTAATTCAAAGTCTGGTGTCCTACGTTGCTTAGATAGCTCCATTAAGATTCCTGTATATGTACACCTATCTACCTACATAAATACGCAAATCGCCGCAGGGATATGTGAGTTCCGGAAACTTCAATATTATGAAGAGACAGAATAGTCATGGCTCATGTTTCACCAGTCAGGCTACAGTGGTTCGATAGTAAATAGAGAAATCCTCTGTAAATCAATTGGCGACGGTATATGAAGACAGATTTGATATATGATCTGAGCATAAAAGAAACATAAGTAAATAACAGTAACAAAGGAAGCGGCGTCGTGAGAGACGTACTATCAAGTCGCGCTGACATTCAAGTTCAGATATCGTGTGACGACCTCTGGGGTTATACTTTCGCCGGCGTAAAGGCGAGTTGCAATATGGGTACACATTTTTGAAATTGGGTCATGCTGTCGACTGATCAGTATTCGCATCAGATACGGTTTCTTCACCAAATCTAAACATATATACTATATCTTCTTTTTGAATTGTAGGCGAGTTCAATTCTGTACAAAAACAATTGTACAAAAAAAAAGAGTTCAATTTTGTACATTGAATAAAAACTGAAAAAATAACCCGTATGGGTCTTCATACAAGTAACGCAAGCCGAAAAAAACATTTTGAAATTTTTGTCTGTCTGTTGTGTCCGGCTTTCACGCAAAAACTACTGGACACATTTTGATGTAACTTTTTAGTTATATTTCGTTATTATACGCAAAGTTATGTTACGCAAGATATAGGTACGAAGTGCGCCGGGTTAGCTAGTGCGTTGATATTTTTTTGACATGGCGCAAAGAGAGTCATCAAATTATGTTCAATATTATTATATTCTTTATCAGTATTAGCAATATTAACACATACGATTAAAAAAATATAAAGGAGGTTTAGGTATTGAAACATATATATTTTTTTATCTTTATTTAAAGAGCTTTTGCCAAAGACAATGTCGCTCTGTTGGGACATTTACAATACACAATACAAAACTATTGAAACATATTGTAGAGTGTATTACTCTATGCTATAAAGTAAACTAAAACTTTTTAAGGTGGTAGAACATTATGTGTTTCGCCTCTTGAGGGACTACCGCCACACTTATTTCTGCGTTAGAACAGCGTTCTTGCTGTTGAGTTCTGGTTACAAGGTTCTGTGATAAGAAACTCACACTTATACGAGGCGTTCCAAATCAGCCGTCAGATAGCGCTGCATTTGTGGCCAAAAAAAGAAATAATTTCGATCCTGTCTTTGGTCGATTACATCTCAATGGGCAGTGACTACCACTAGGTGTATTGCTTGCTCGTTTGCTGCCTCAATGTATAAAAACTGTTTCGTAACCGTTGTAATAATCATATTCAAACGTCAAAAGAAAAAGGTATATTACCGTAGTGGACGTATACTATTACATAACTGAACAACGTATCGAATTGAGCTGACATTCAAGTTCAAATGATATCGCAGCACGACCTCGGCGGTGTCTGCTCTGGGTTTAACTTTCGCTCGAGTGAAGGCGAAACTAATGTGTATAGTTAGGGATTAGGGAGATGCATAACTACGTAATGACGGTTAACGAATAGTTTTTAGAAAATAATAGACTGTATTTTGTTGAATTCGTAGTAATGTGGTACATTTAAATACACGTAAATTCAATCTTGTAGTTAACTTATGTTTATCGTTGCTTTTGATATCTTTATTTGGTTTTTATTTGAACTATTTCTAATACCAGACAGGAGAATTAAAACAATGCCTGCCTTGATTCCGAAGAAGGGAAGATGTTGTAAAGCACTTTATTCTACTTCATGATTCAGTGAGGAATATGACAGTTTTTTTTGTCGGCGAAAGAACTTGTAACTATAAGTTTCAAGCTTCTTCAAGACGTATAAAACAGACTTGCAAGACAGACAAATAGATTAGAAATCCATTTGAGCATTTCGATCCGAGGACATAAACTTCGATGGCTCGTCCACGTCAAGGAGCCAACTTTAAAGAACTGTCTCCATAGACTATTTTCTTAACGCGTGTCTTACTTACATGACATAAGTTTTACTTACGTGATCTATATTTCTTCAAAATTCGTCATAAACCAGTTGTTCGTGTTTATACTTTAAGTCCGTAATATAAACATAATGATATAATATAACAAAACAACAAAGAACATTAAAAAAAACTTAACATAATGAAAACAAAATGTGCGATATTATATCAGTTATAATAAGTATAACATGACATATTGTACAACGACCCTAAAGGTACGTTACGAGACGCAGCGAATCTGACAATGGAAACAGTTTCTAACCCTCGAACGATTTTATGGTATAAACAGGGTCGGGACCCGATACCCGGATAGTTAAAAGGTTGTGGAACAATCGAGTGCTCGTGAGAACACTCGGCCACTTCAAGTTAATGCACCTAACTCGACCGTCGACAAATAGTAACTAAAGAGAGCATCGTCTCGGCACGAGTTTGTCTTTGGTGGATGTAATGATTTTCTTATTATCGATATTCGTATTGTTTTTGTACAAGCGAAGCAGTAAAGTGGTTCGTGAACTTACCTGATATTTGGAAACCTGCTGTGTTAAGCCAGATACAGATTTTGCTATCATTGAGGACTAAGTTCGAGGAACGGCTCGGTTAAGTGTGTCTCCCTTACCACACTTTTCAAACCAGAACACGGCAGCAAGAACACTGCATAAGGCAGATATAGGTGTGGTGGTGGTGTCTTCGCAGCTGTTAAAAACCGCACCGTTTACCGTTGGTCAAGACTAAGTTTTTGGCTTAGTACAGAGTATGTATAACAAGATTTGAATACATGGTCACTGAATTAAACTCGTAGCAGACATGAGGATATGACTCACGTCTTTATCAGTTGGTTATCGTGAACCAAGAACTAATATGTAGGTATGTTTGCATCCGACGGACCACGTTCTTGAGTTTAATTGATATGAACTGTTATTATTTACTTTATACAAAAGTATTCATAATATATTATGTCAGTTGTACTTTTTATGATTTATTACCAACTAGCTGGCCCGGCGACCTTCGTACCGCCTACCCGTTTCCGACTTTTATGAAACAAGCACTAAATATTAATTGAATCTTACTACAATACATCAGTGAAAACGTCATTCAAATCGAATCAGCCGTTTCTGAGATTAGCGTGCACAAACGCAAAGACAAACAAATAAACAGACAAAACATATAAACATATTTTCTTTTAAATAAATACTCTAAAACGCTTTTCTCTTAGCTAACTTCCATGTACAGACATCAATCACTTACAAATTTATTATAATGTATATGATTGAGGATTGAAAAAGCGTTCTGTCCATTGTCATACATTAATGTTTGGTCGAAGGTGGCTAAAGACGCTTCGAATCCTGACTGCATCAGGTTTGCTACATTCCAGTAATAATATAATACAATAGCAATTAGCTGAATACATAATGTCAGGTCAGGATCACATTCTACAGTTAGTAGGATTATAAGAATATAATCTTGCCAACAATTAATGCTCGTATGGTTTCTTATTATTCATCTTTAAAACAAATAGCAGGCAGTATTAGTACTAAAAAAGGATCAAGGAATAAAATTAATAAAATAGTGGATGGAATACAAAAAGCAAGTAAGAAATATATTAACATAGACTGGCATTACACTCTACACGACTGTATAGTAAATAGAAAAGATGTGATGACTTCCCGTACTTATAAAGGGGAAAATCTATTTAATTAGTTCTTCACAAAAACTGTTACTTTCAATACAAGAAACGGTAAATTAAGTGCTATTCTGAGGATGGTCGTTTTTACGAATAAGATATTTTCTTTATTGGCAAAGGTTTAAGGTCGGAAATTGCTTGGCAGGAGTGACATAGTGAGACGGAATAGTAGTATGTAGATTGCAACGAGCAAGGTAAAAGCCCCAATGATTGACAAGTGGAGTCCACCCACAGTGTTGGTGGGCGCTCGGACGAAACGTGATTTTTTACCTTTTGCCTCCAAGCTTCTACAACCCTTCATTTGCGGAACGCATAAACCCCACTAATTACTTTATATTCTGTTGTTAATATTTTTTTAAATACCATCCTTGTATAAATAATGACTTCCACGGAATGCAGAATACAATGTATTTTGTTGGCCAGGCCAGGTAAAAAAGCAATTCGATGTAGGCACGTATCTTAAATCAGAATATAGTGGTTTGGATCATAAACAAGAACGGTTAGAATCCATCAACATATTCTAGTGATTGGTATGACTCGAGGCTCTATATAACGTGCTGTTAGTGCTGAGTAGTCGTGTCTGCAAACAAATAGTGACAGATGATTTTAATTTTAGTATGACCGTCATTACACCTGCTTTTTCACAGCAGACGTGATTATGTATTGGTTGTGCTTTGGTTGAGGGAAGACATCCTATTTTACATACCATTCCAGTGATAAAGTTTCGTATAACGAATGTTGACGATATTAATGAATCTGTGCGGTGGGAATAAATGGATGGATTTAGTATACATATTAAAATGTCTTTAGAAATATTATTTATATGACCATTCGTTGAGCGCTTTTCTCGCGTGTCTGACGTAGGTGTCTACTGTAATGAAATTCGGTCTTGACTTGCACGCGCAGTTCATACACATACATATTTGGACCGTTACTTATTAAGACAATTAAGACTATGTTCCGTTTGGACTCGAACTTAAAAATTCAAATGCATTCTAAGGACTTCTAAGGTCATTGACATGTAACGGTTTTATATTATTACATTAAACTATAGTACCTAAGTTATATGTGGTAACTAAGTATCGCTGAATAAATTATATTAATATAAACTGTTTGCTACTCTTATGTACCAGAAGCCATGTCCATTTTAATTTACTTGTTTGTCTCCATAACTGTACTGCAATATAAAAATTGCGTGTTTAAGCGATATCTTTATCCAGTTATCCATTGATGGTTTAATTTTGAAAGTGGCCCGTAATCGATAAATGAACAGCACGAAATTACACATGCGACAATTAAATGGACATAAAATTAACAATGTATGCGCACCACCCGCCACCTGTGCTCCGAAAATTCCCAAATTAAGTGCCAAAAAACCCTTCTGGGAATTTTATTGGGTGTCCGTTACTTGACACAAGTTGAATTTTAGAGTGCTATAAAAGTAAAAGTTTAATATTTGAAGATGCGATAGTTAAGATAAGCGACACGATGCGTTCCGACGCCACCTGCACTCGGCTTGGGGAAAAATACGTCGCGGTATTATGTGCCCAAATTCGGAAACATTTAGAGGCCTATTTCGCGTGCCGGCTCGGCCCAAAGGGAATACTTGATGTGGTAATCTGGTATGCCAAAGCCATGCCAGTGGAGCTGCCTGCATTACACAGCCTGTGATGTGACTATTAAATATCAATATTTTATAAGGGGGCGAGTTATTTTCGATCGTTATCGTTTGCATTAACACCTTGTTTGTTTATTATAAGTTCCAAGAGATTTTTTACAACGAACCGTTTGATCTTCCCAGCATCTGCCCTTCCTTTCCGAGCCAATTGTCATGGTAATGATTAATGATTATTTAAAAAATATTGTTTACGATCGATACCATTAATCACCAGTACAGTAACAAACTTTATGAATTAAACATGTCTGTAAGACGTAAAAACTGGGGTGCAGTTAATTTAAGAGAAAACAACTATAATTATTAAAGTACACAGTATCAGAGATTTCTTTGTTCGGCTTCGAATAAACTTCAATTTATGTTGGTAGGTTGTAGGTTAATTATTTAACTTTTTAAATTTCATATGACACAAAAATGTAATGTAACAACAATATACAAGTAAAATAATTTGAATTAACTTTTATTTGAATACTTAAAAATGACAAAACAAAAAATACTAAAGTCGACATAAAAAATAACTATATAACAATTATTATATTTATATGGAATCAGTTGTATGCATAAAAACTACACCTTAAAAATATTTTCTTATAAAAACAGAAAATATACTAAAGACAAAAATATTATAGCAGTGTTACACTTCAGAGATATAGAAAGCTTACGAGTATTCTCATAGTCTAGAGTAGTAGTATTTCTGTAGCTTGAAATTAACGTTTATTTTAGAACTAAAATTTTATACAAATAAAATAAAATGCAGGTTTTGTTTTTGTTTACGAATTAACTGCCTTGCTTTTGAAAGTGTTTCAATATTAATTTTATTACTAGACATTTATTATGTCTAGAGTTATAGTTAAAGAAGTCCGTTTCTCTAAAGAGTTCATATTGCATACTGAGACTTATAAAACTTATTAGGTTTATAATTTTGCATACATTTAAGTAGTTATACGTCGTATGTATATTTGTTATAGTAACAATATGACCAAATTATTATCTTAGTATAATCCAAAACAATAAAGGGTATCAAAATAGCTATAACATATAACATAACAAGTAAAAAAATAAGAAGTATGTTTTGTACCTACTACAGGATTTTAATTTTCATGCAGGTATCTATTAATGAGTTTTTAATTATTTGATAGATAAAAAACCGATGAATTCTAAATTTGAACTTCTCATATAAATGTTCCTTAAATGTATCAACTTTTACCAAGGTAATATAAGTGGATATATATATTATAATATAATATTGCGGTAAAAAGTATGAATAACGCAAACTGCCAGTTTTGTTGACCAAAATGTGCATAAGTAAGTTGACAAGTCATACAATTCGTGCATTCGCTATATCAATTTCTGAACATGACAGATCGTCCTATTTATCGACACATGAGTGCAAGGGCGAGTCTGGTTTTAAAGAAAAATATCTTATGCATACTAGTAAAGAGTTTTAATAAATATACGCTTGCACGTATTAAAATAAGTTTGTTTAGTGGAGGGGCGTCCATTTTTAGAATGCCATCTTTACCAACCTATATTTATCTAAGTAAACAAACGTGTAGTGCGAAATTGAATGAATACTTCGAATATTTGAACACAAGTTCAAGATTTGCTATCTTAGTCTCTCTACAATGACTTCGTTTACGTTGCCTCAATACGGCACCGCACAGAGCCGCGTTTGTTTCCAAGAGCTTAGAAATATGCTAGCTTTAATACATATAACTATAAAGTCACCGTCCATTTGTATCTGACAGTTTAACTAACAGATTAAACGGACAAATTCATCATATCACACGTAAGATCGTATCAATTTGGGTAAATACGACATTTTTAACGCCGATTTAAAATCCTGCGCCATAACAACAGACCGTAAAAAGGATACCCATTTGACAAAGTAGACAGCCAGTGCTGAACAAAAAGTGACGTAACAAACTACGTCTAATTCGAACTAAGCTTTTTGTTGATCAACATCAAGTTAGATTTGAGTATGACGCACCTCCGCTCGGCCATCTTCATCTGTCATTTCGGAATTATTAAAGAGGAATAAAACGAATCACACGGCGTTCACAACAAAGAAAAAGTTCGGAGCACCCGCTAGGTTGATGGCAACTTTATCCTTTTTCTGACACAAACTTTTGATCGGATCTCCGCGCCCAAAGGCCAGCACTTTTTTAGGACGGAATACTTATGTCGTAAAAATTGAAAAGCGAGCGCTTTTTTGTTAAACCTATTTCGGGAAATAAAATATTTCTGTTATTAAGGACAATTTATCGCTGTATGTCCATTAAAAGGATATTTTATAGTGTGGGTTTTGTAGTGGACGGTTAAGCCGATTTATAGTGTAATGAGGTCTGTGAAGAAATATATTAGAAATAAACGATGTCGTTCTAAAGTTTTTGATTGTCAGAAATGGAAACGGAATAGTCGATTTATAAGAAGTTTGTTTGGAAAGCATTAAATTACAAAATCGAGGGAAAGGTGTTGATGTTAATCCATGTGATTATGAATAAGTTTATTACTTAGCAATAGTTATTAAACCAACAGATTTATAAGAATGTATGAAGATGTTAAATTTTAACACAATATAAATAAAATACAAAACATTATTTTAAATATTTACTTAAAATCTTAATATTAATAAATTAATTAAAATCACATCAAACCATAGTCTATGAAATAATACATAACTTTTTTTTACATACAAACGACTTTAGTATTATGTACATACTTTTTGCACATCATCTCTTAGACTTTAAATCCAATTCCAAACATACAGTATTCGTAACAAAATCAGTGAATAATATTGTGCATTCTCGCGCCCCGGTGTTCCACAGGGCATAGATAAAAGATCGAGCCCATGTACGAGATAATACTTTCAATTCTATCATATAATATAACCACAGTGAAACATATACAATTATCAACTTGATTAAATTTATCATTAAGCTACATACGAAACAAAATTCTACGAAACAAAATTATTGTAATGTGTGAAACCGTATATTTATTACAACTCTTTACTATGTAGGTTATTTTTCTTTAATCTCAGTCTCATCCGTGCACTCACCGGTCAAGCGATCTGTCACGTTAAGAAGTGTACATAGCGAATGCACAAATTGTATGACTTGTCAACTTACTTATGCACTGGTTGATCAACAAAAATGGCAGTTTGCCTCAGTTGTTCTTTTTACCGAAATGATTGGGTTATGAAAAGTTGCATGTGTGGGTAAATACTCTGGATGGGCGTTCGTTTTTAAACTGGAAGATCTATACATAAGTGTAATTGGTACGTGTATTCACACTAGCGTCCTAAATTGGCAATGGGTCATAAAACCGACGGTTTCTTTTAGCACCTTGGGTTACAGTTCATTATGGAGATTAAACAAAGAGCTTAAACACGTGCATTGTTAAATCGCTTTTGTAATGCCGATTTGTTAAAATTCGTTACAACTTCCATTTCGTTATTAGTTTCATTTCAATATGTGACGACGCCTTCTGTTTTAGCTCCGCGCTTTAATTGCATTTCGTTTTAGAGTTGAGCCGCTAATTGTTTGCGTGTACTTTTATGTTTTCATTTTGTAAATTAAGTTGGTAGAAGGAATTACGTTTCGTTTTGTGTTTAACGGCAGCGAATGGTCAGCCTAATTGGCTGGTCCCATACAAGAAGTTTCTATAGCGGTTATTATCTTTATATCTATTGATTGCAAGTACCATGCCACTGATATTTAATGAGAAATTTTGATCGTATTGAATGAGTATAATAGGAATATATGTATACTCAACTAAAACCATATAGTATACTGAAATCTATCTAAAATTAGGTCCGAGTTAAAAGCTTTCTACTATATATAAAAGTACCTATATATTTGTATATCTCTTCCTATCATAAGTACTTTGTATAGTATCTTTATAGTGTTCAGAATGAATCAACTTTTACATCCATACAAGCCACTGAAGAGGAAGGCCGGACAAAGAAGAAAAAAATCTGATATAGTTTCTTTTTAAGAGCAGAAAACAACTCTAAAAATATTTAAATAAAATGCCGGTGCGCTCTTTGTTTTAAGTAAAAAATAAAATTGAAGTTGAACAAAATATACTGTACATTTTTCATGCAAACTCCGCCTTTGATGACTAATGTAGGAGAAATCTCCCTGGGAATCGTTTGTATCGGATGCACATACTGCATCTCTGCTTGGAATCATTTGGCCGGAGGCAAATGACTAATTGAACATTTTCCTCTACGCAACTTATAATTACTGGACTTACATGGAATCCACGAAAGCAAAGTCAATTCACACATTTTTATTCTTCGCGTGCTTTGATGATAATCTTGCATAATTTAGTGACGGAATTTTATTTTAGAAACGTTTTACTCTATGTTTCATCTTTCAATTCAATTCAATACAATACAATTATTAAAAGTGTTCACCAGCAACCAATTCCAACCACCACTAATTATATGATTAAGACATGTATAAATTATACTTTACAACGAGTATACCTAATGTAGAGCGCGCCAAGTTTCCTCGAATGGTCGCTTCCTTGGACGCATTACAAAAAGTTCTGTATACATCGGGAAGATGGCGTTGTGTAACGGAGTATGTTTAATCAAATTCCTTGCCATATACTCGTAATGTAACGATGTGGTCGCTGTGGATAGAGTATATTATAGCAATGGTATACAATGATCAAACTGTTTCATTTATTTGTTCTAAAGTTTACATTTCCTTCCTACTTATGTTGGTTTTATCTGTAGTTTTGCTAATTTTTTTACGACGAAGGTTTCCCTGCTTGGTATGGGCACGCTTTTTTTGTACGCTCCCCATTTTTCAAAGAGCACGTTAGGCAAGGGATCTGTTGATATCAGTCTAACTAACCAATAACCAGTATTTACACAATACATTAGTCGCAGATTTACAAATCACTAATGCCCCTAGTTGGCTGTTAGTGATTTGGTTTGGTTTCCTGATTGATCTATATTTTATACATTTAGAACATTTTGTGGTTTTGAACGTTAGGGCATGTCAAACCTCATAGTGGTCATAATCAACCGTGTATGACTTTGTAAATGATTTATATTGTATATAGTATTGTTCACTGCAGAGTCAATCGTACAAAGTTTTAATCTATAAATAGCAATCCGGGTTCCAGCCCGTATACCATTTGAACTTGATTTGAATTTGAACATTTTTAACCGTGCAACTCAATTATGAGCGCCATTCATCTCAGTCAGACTTCATAAATTTTGACGCAAGAATATTTTTTGATACATCAACTCTGTTCTATGTTTCAATTTAGCTTTATTTGACCTTTATGCGCAATTAATCTCTGTTATTTTTAATACAATGTATGTAATGTCTGACTTCTCATTTTCGTCAGGTGTGTCTCAGAATTCCGTCAACACGCATTTTAGCAGCGTAGCGCAGTATGCTCCAGGGACTGCCCAGTTCTGGGAAGAGATCCGTGCAAAGATTGAAATAGTTAATATGAGTTAAATATTATTTTACAACAAGTTGTGAATTACTGGAAGATTAATAGTTTACGTCGAACTTTTTTCGAGATCCATAATCATCTCCGCGCTGTCGTCTAAGGATAAGAAGTATTTTTTTTATCTATACTTTATTGTACACCAAAAATTAAAGAAAATACAAGAC
This sequence comes from Udranomia eurus, assembly GCA_018250275.1. Taxonomy (NCBI): domain Eukaryota; kingdom Metazoa; phylum Arthropoda; class Insecta; order Lepidoptera; family Hesperiidae; genus Udranomia; species Udranomia eurus. Next base: position 341 of record DWNJ01000349.1, on the reverse strand, counting down.
TGAAGAAATAGCATATACATTTATACTTGGCGCTAAACAGCGATCTATTCCAGGCAACCCGTGGAAGTTTAGAGTTGCGTTAAAATAATTAAGTAGATGGCGGTGCACAGAGAAAATTTGTGAACACTAGGTATCTATCTATAGCAAATCGTAGTTGTTTATAAGTAAAATAGGTGTGAAGTAATAATTATAGAGACAAACTGAAAAAAAAAATAAACAAATGTATAATTAGGCAGAAGAAATAGTAAGGCTGTACTCGTTCGGTCTCACTGCTTGGCACACACTTGTCTATGAGAACCGGAAAAGGTCTGCTTTGCTGACTGAAGTATACTACGCCACGA
>DWNJ01000348.1:0-16004 GCA_018250275.1 Udranomia eurus | reverse complement strand
ACAAATGCAGTGAACACTTACTATGGTCACTGTATGGTCGTTTACTGCCTCAATGTTATAAAAAAAATGTACATATGGCAATATAACATTGAAGGAATTTAAGTATAATTTGAGTTAATAAATTTTATTATTTAAATAAATGGTTGTCCAGCCCTTTGGAACACATTGTAAGCTAACTCTAATCTACATAAATGTCAACGTAAGTACAATTTTCACAGGGTATAATGTAATTTGGTTGGTTATTTAGAAAGTTTAGAAACTTGGCGCATAAACTTTAAGCGCAAGTTTCCACTTCATTCAATTTGCAAAAGTGATCAAACGCTTTTAAGGCGGCTTCAAATTAATGGAAACGTTCAAAACTACAAGCCTCAGACCAGCATTCTGCTTGCTTCAAAATAGATTTATTGCACATAACCTAGGTTAGGTTATGTATCGATTAACAATGATTTTATTACGTACATAACTTAACGAAAGTGTTTCCGCTTAGTCTTCAGGTATAGTGACGTATCTGAGGTCAACCTAAGAAACAACTTCATCTTGTTTTGAGTCGATTACTGGTGCCCATGGGCGACAATGACAACATACCATCAGGTGGACTGCATGCTCGTTTGATATCTTAATGTTATAAAAAAATCTTATATTGATTAGTAAACATGCCCAAGCGGTACCAGTGAAGTGCCTCATCGCAAAACCCATTCGCAGTAACGATGACGCGAACACAGTATTCCACGTACATTGACGTGTTCAAACGACGCGGGCACCTTCGCCGACATATTAACATGTGGCGTGAAATGATCGTAAATTTTTATATGAGCGACGGCGTGTATCATCGTGGAGGCAGGTGAGCGCTGGAACGATGGATGTAGCGATGGCTTCGGCCCGTTATTTTGGCGGGAAACATGCGTGACACCCCTGCCCTACAAGTAGGGTGAGCGCGCGTATTGTGGAACATCGGCGATAAACATGACTGCAATATTATAAACTTCATGCGTCTTTTTACCGACGTCAAAAGCTGATGTAGTTTAATATTAATTGATGATTGATTGATTGATGGTTCTTGTTAATTGGATAAATTCAGTAATCCCACAAATTTCATCATATCCCCGATCATAAACCCTAAATCATAAACCTGATTTAACATATTTGTGTAAAAAATCTATACAATTACTAAATACCAAACTATCTAAACATGTTCCGCATTTTGTACATTCACCCTAACATAGCCGGTTCTAGAAACAACGCACGCTCGATTTGAATTATTTGTTTCGTATACGTCACGGCGGTAACGCGCAAACAAATGGGGGATGCGAAATTTTATTTGAAAAGTTCGCGCCGAGCCGAATCAAGTTCTGCCGATTACGATCTCGTTTGCATCGCATAACGGTGATAGCGAGCCTGTACCTTCATGAATGAGTAACTTTGTTATAAGCAGGTGGCAGGTGGACTCATATTTGTATGACCAGCTTTATTTAACTTTACAGGCAGTCTTGAGAGCTTCGAACGTTAATGAAGGCTTAACGGTTTTTCGGAGACCTCAAACAGGTACCGTATTTTAAGACTTCGAGTAAGATCCTCGTTGGCTTAAAATTATTTTTTGTATGTTACTTTGTGTTCAACTTTAAAACGAATCTCTAAGAATTTTATATTCATACATGTCTTGATGAATAAAGTTAATTTATAAGACAAAAAGTACGAGACTTTCACCCGTAAACTTATATTTCTCATACAGCTTTATAGTGTAAATAGCAAAGGAACATATTGTAGCCCATCAAGTGTTATGTGGTCCTCATTGCGGTCGCCCTGAATGTACTAAGGCTAACTTTATGGCTGGAGTCTTTAAGGAGTCTGTACATTCCATACACATTTCCCAGACAGACAGACATACCTCAAAAAGTTTAATTTTACGGCGTAGCAATAGTAGCTAACTAAGATGGCCGTCAAAACCTGCTTTTCTCTGACCAAAGCGCAAAAATTACTTCACCATAGACTAAAGGCGCCAAAACAGATCCGTAGACAGATTCTACCACCTACAACTTCAACTGAATTGATTACTTATCGGCCTCCGGTAAACAGAAGTAGGTTTCCCGGGACAAAAGCAAGAGTAATGTAACGTAGGAACAGCAATGGCCGATAATGTCCAAATGCCTAATAGTGCACACCTGCCCTCTATCTAGAGCTATGAGCCCTATTTTCGGTTAAGCCATTGTTCTAGTGTATTGGACAGCTGTTTCTATCTATTTACGGCTCCTGCTAGTATTGTTTTAGTTATCTGTTATCAGTATATTGTTATTTATTTAAATACTCCCCGCTTTAAGCGCGCCTTTCTTCAAGTTTCAAGGCCTAGCATTCACATTGTTTTGAGTGAAAAGATTTAATTCCTGGTTTCGTAGATGCAATAGGGTAAAATGCTATAATAATTAAACGTGTTTTTAAAACTCTTTATTATAGTTAAACCATTGCAATTTCAATATAAATAATTGTTAAATATATTTACAATCCCATTGCCTAATTAAATTAAACCATCGAAGTGTAGATATATTAACTATTTAAAAAATATATATTTTACAAAACACTAATAGGTAATATTATTCTCCAAACACTCTCTTCTCTTCTTGCCCAAGAACAATAACGAAAAACCGAAAATAATCATTGTTTCTTAATAGCGTTAATGACTACTCATTGCAGAAGAAAATTTTAATGATATACAACCAAATCATTAAAGGAGAATCGTTGTACGTACAAATTAGATGCTATTTTTTTACGACACACGTTATTAACAGTTTTTCGAATAATCCGTGTGGTAAGTACTGCTACATCGAGTGACTTCTTAACAAATATAAACTTTACTATAAATATAACCGAGATTTAACACTTACTGACTTTAAAAGTTAAAAACCAGAAAATAATTTCAATAATGTCTTACAATCAATAAAAAAATCCGTAACGTCTTCAAGTAATATGTCTAATCCGACTTTAAAAAAATAACGGCTGTTCTACATAGTTGCACTATGACGCTTCATTTTTCTTTCAGAACGAAAAGCATTAGATCGTCATTGAGTAGTGCCCTACACATATTTAAGTTTTTTTTGTATAATTCCCAGATATTGAGGTTAGACTAGGTTATAACTAGGTTAGGTTAGAACTAGGTTATCCCTTTGATAAGCGTCTACATCGTAAAATAAGGATGTAACTTTGCTCAGTTTTAGAGATTTTTTGATACCATTGAATATCAGTCGTCAGTACGTCTCTGAAACCGTCATACTCGTATTTTGTTGAATGTACTATCCTATCCTATCCTATACATGGTCGAAGAGGCGTGACTGAATATCTCAATCGTACACCAGACAGAGAGACCAAAACACTTAATCACTATCATAGCTTAATAAACTTAGATAGAACCTAAGTTTGCGGTAGTAATATCTTGCGCATGCTGAGTAGGTGCCTCCTATTTCAAATTGAATTCGACTCGGAGCGGCGTTGGGGCGAAATCCTTGCAAACTTAATTACAAGTCTGTCATAAACGTCTGTCTTCTGCAAAGACAATAGATCAAATACTCGAACATAATTCCATTTTGCATCACCGTGTTATTGTACAATGCACTTTCTGGAAATTGACTTTCCGTTCCCTGTGTTTTAATGAAGTTAAAGGTAGTATTTTCGTTGGGAATAAACAACGAACTGGTTTTCATAACACTATTAAAGGACTTGTACCGAATATATTTTTAAACTTCTAGAATTATATATCAATAATAACTTTCGCTCGCGGCTTTGCCCGCATTATTGTTTGTGGTAGAACCTTTTACGGTTCGACTAGGTAAGTTTTTTTTAATAATATTGGAATTAATAATGAAATTAGCGATGCACACATAATCAATCAGTCTCGTTTTTTTTAATTCGATTCGAATTTATTTTGTCCTACTGGCGGCATATGTGCAAATCCGCTGGGCTCCACGCTACGAATTGCGCTTTCATTTCTACTCTACGAGCAAGATGCAAAAGAAATTTCGTTTTAGGCTAACCCGGAACGCTATGACACCGAACACGTTTCAAAAAGGACAAAAAAGTATACTTGAAAACTTGGGACCTGTTAACAACTCTTCTAGAACTTCAATTGTTCAGATGGAATTTGTTAGGTGACGCAAATGCAAGGGCTAACTTAAATTAAGAAATTTTAGTTAGCCCTTGCATCCCAACTCAGCATTGTAACTAAATGAGAATGTAAGTATGTTACGCTTTCATATCTTAAATACTTAAACGTTCATTATAAATACACATTGTCAAGAATACAGAAATTAACATAGCAACCTTTTATCCAAAAATAATACTGTCCCCGAGAGATACAAAAATAGGTTTTAAGCACGTGCATATAAAATCCGTCTTAGTGTAAAAACGTACATTAACACGAGCGCAGCTAAAACCTAGTAAGTGATTAATGACCAAATGAACGAGAAAAATATTGAATGCATCATAATCGGTACCAGGTTACCAGAAGATTAGGTTTTACAAGTCAATACAATGGTACTGTAAGTTATAAGCAATAAATCATATATAATGAGCGCGTAACCGCGGCATATTGATTACATTGTCAGCGTACGTCATACGTTATTTAGCCACATTTATGCCATTACAAATCCAACGGACTATTATGTTCATTATATGTATATTTTAGGTATGTTTTATTTTAAAAATGCGGACAAACAGAAACATGATTGGATCAAATCTAATTAATTTATTATCTGTCATAATTACTGAATTATAGTCTTAGTTGCCAGAAATAAGAAAGGAAATAAAAAAAATCGAACATTGCTTCGATTTCCTAAAGTAACTATACGTGTATGGCAGTAACGTAATTTTGTAAAGAATTTACCAGTTTAGGTATAAATAGAAACACTCATAAAAATGTTTTATTACAAACAATATTTATATAAGTAAAAACATCGTTATCGCCCAGTTATTACCTAAGCGTCAAACGTAATGTTATAAGACAATTCTTGGTACATAAACTTATGTATGAGGAAGGTACTTTTTGCCGTAAGTCACAATTATCTTTTGCAATCAATTACACGGTGGATGTCCTTATCCTTGTCTCTAAACCAGATTTGCCACCACGCGTTTCTTATAACTGGGATCTGGGAATACTGGCATAGCACGCGCTTCGTAGTGTTGTACACTTTTTCGATACAAAAATCGATGTATAATTTCTTAGTATATCATATATATCTAGTATATTGAATATCAATAAAATACTTCTGCAATATTAAATATAATAGTTAATAGCAGTTCATATAATGATAATAACGAGTTCATAGCAGTAAATGCGAATTAAAAATCGGTTAATTAGACAAGATAAATTAAATATTTTTGTGACACTGAGGTACAAATTTTGTATATTTCTTTAGAAATAATGTAATTTCTGACTTGATTATTTTATTCCTAAAAATGTCTTATTATTCTAAAATAATGATAAATTAATGAAAATAAACTTATAAGTCAATAAATTCTTTGCCTTCGGAAATTCGCAATACGTAAATTTGTTTCCACGGTTCAATATACATTGAATAACAATACAATATACACCAACAATCGAATCGAACGACGATGCGAATCGTGATGAGAGCGAATGAAAAATCAATTTTATGTTGTACTATATCACCTGTCTATAAATCGTAAGATTGAATCGAATACGCGAATCGATATTTTATTGTTCTTTATTATTCGTCCCCTTCGCTATATTCTTCGCGACTATAACCACGGCCTATCCGACCAGAGGACGCGGTCGCGCCATTTTGGGACGACCACAAGCGACTTCGCGGAACCCGCTCAGTATACCGCCGGACAAAATGAACGGGAACACATACCGTATTTTTATTGAAAATGGCTTTCCGTTTGTTTTTCATAGACCGCACACTAGGTTTATGTTTTTTAATGACTGAGATAGCAAGCGAGCATGCAGTCCATCTGAGGGTAAGTGCGCATTGACGCCCATGAACATTTGTAATAAACGTAAGATAGGATCAAGTCAAGAGTGCATAGGCTTTTTCTAGGCAAGCGTGCTCCATCGTAGGCGGCATCTTATCATCAGATGAGATAGCAGTCAAACGAGAGCCTATAACTATAAAAAAAAGGAAATTCAAACTAACTACATATGCGTTGCTGACCCTGATGACTAAGTTAAAACACCTCGATTAAGTGCGTCTCCCTTGCCACACCCTTCAGAATACAGCAGCAAGAACACTGCTGTTATAAGGCATACATAGGTGTGGCGGTGGTGCCTCCGGAGTCAAACTACGAAAAGTTCTACCAGTCAACTCTATATTAATCATATCGATATTATATATGATAGTTATCGATACTTCATATAGTCTGTATTCCTATATAAATCTGTGCCATACACAATCTCCACATTGTAACAGAACTTTTCTTGATAGAAATATATGATTAACCATCGAACCACTGTGCTCATCAAATTGCTGTTTAAAAAATTATATGTCAAAACCGACCACCACATGTTAATTATTCTTTGTTTTCTAGTTAATTTAATATGAAAACCGGGTAGTAATTAATTTTCCCATTTTTATTATTCCAACTAGAGCTCATTAATAATTTGGTTTCCAATACACCGACCGCTGGCTCATTCATCTATTGTGTAAAATTGATTCAAATTTATTAGCGAATGATATACTGTACAGGTACAATTACGTCACATGTTACCTTTCCACGATTTTAAACGAACTGCAAAGTTAGAGTATTATAAAGTGGTCTTCCGTATGCTTTTTGAAATAACTTCCAAGCACAATCAGTATCTATTGTGAGCAAACTTACAACAGAGTTACAACGCCTAAAAATAATATGCACATGTATACCATACCACCCTTTTGAACCAAAAACCAGTTTTGGTACTTAGGCATAACAAGTAGGTAAGTACTAGTTATATCGCTAGTTTAAGTCTATAAAGGGCCGATATACGAAATCATAAGTTTTCTAGAAAGCCAAAAGCAAATCCGACTTAGAACGAAGAACTGGAAATTATTCTCGAAACATGATAAGAAAGAATGGAGAGATGAGATAGAAACATGATTAGAAAGAGTGGAAGATCATGTGTCAAAAAGTGAATTTGGTCGAATTTAGATATCGTTATGCTTCTCACGTCGAGAAATATCGTGATGAAATAAAGCTATTAAAACAAAGTAATTAAACGACCGAATAGTGCCATGTCGGATTGCAGTTCAATCTCCAGCGATATAGAAATTTTAATAATGAGTTTTAACTCAAAAATAGCGATATAACTAGTACTTGTTTTAAGTTATGCCTAAGAACCAAAACTGGTAAATCTTTGTTCTTTCGTCGTCGGAGTTCGGTCTAGACTGTGAATTTGTATTTGTGTATTTCACAACACAGGAAATTCTAGTGTGAGTGTGAAGCATTAAGATGTTAGGGCATCGGTCCTATCATATACTTATAGCCTGAAAACAGTCTGAATACAAGTCTTTGAGCTTGGGCAAAATAAAAAATAGTATTAAAACACACAGGTCGCATAACCGATTACATTTCATTCCCCGCTTTAATAGTTATACGAGCATGCTAACACTAAACCAATATTAGAACCGAGCTGCGGACTGTTTTGTTTTAGCACATCCTAGTAATTGCGTACGTTCCACAAAGACCTCTATTTCCATTGTTGTCGCTGTAAACACGCTACAGGCGGATCATACGATTCTATCAGCCTAGCATGTGTGCACAAGGTTTGTCACGTATAATAAAATTATTGTTGGAAAAAAATCCACCTTTCATGTACTTTTCAATTTGTGCTATAAATTCTAAGTGATGATTTGGATTCAGTTGATAAGACGCAGTATGGATTAAAGTCGACCTGAATTGACCGATATACGGTGTCTATTATGTTTCAAACTATATTTTTAATACTACGTTACTACTACATGTTTAAATTAAAATGAATAAAAGCACGAACGCTGCTTTGGACCACTATTTGTTTATTTTTCAATGCTATAAATTAGAGGTTCTCAAATTTATTACATCCACTGCCCATTTGGAAGTCAATAATTTTACATATAAACATATCTCGTCTGCATCAGTCATATACTTTGTCTAAATTAAGTCTTTTTACGGTAAATGCTGTAAAACATGGATGGCACACTGATTTATTCATTATCGCTAGATAATGTGCCATCCATAAAATAGCTATTAATGTTGACATTTAAAAATGTTGCACTGCGAAAAAAGGAATAAAATAGTATAGAGACAAAATAGAATACTTTTGAAGTCATAATAATAGTGATGTCCCACAACAATATACTGACTGAGTGACCTCAAACATTTTGTCCTTGGATTTATAGACCGAAAAGCAAAAGTCCAAGGGTTGACGCTAACCAAAACGGCACACACTGAATCACATGAGAAACACAAATATGCTAATGCCACAACAAACATCGGGCGTCGGCCATTGTTTAAATGTGAGCGCATGCGAAAGTATTTTTATCCTTTTTTGCGCTAAATGCCAACTCCCCTGTGCGACTTGGCGATGAAAAATGGCCGTAAACGTAAGTCTTACTTATCAAATAAATGTATTCTAACGTGACGAAAATAAATCAATTTCCCTTCTCATTTATTGAAATAGTTACCGGCCCTTATAGCCCTGCAACCCATGACATCCTAAATGAAACCAAAAAGGAAAACGAATTAAAAAATTTGAAACTCAAAAAAAACACGCTTTATTAGGTCGACCTGTAAGAAACTATGTAATAAAATCTTGTAATTGTTGTATCATAATGAAACTTGGCAATTACATGTAGATTAGATGACAATACAATATAATGGTCCCATCGAGCTGGTCTGATGATGGAATTGGAAGGTCGCTGATGAAACCTTGGACTGCCTACTAGTAAAAATATCCAGTTTGCGCTCATTACATTCGTCTTAACATATTTTGTCTATTTCTGCTCATGACGAGGACATGTAATTATTATGGTACTGAGTTGAGAAATCGTGTTTTCAGTTTTTAAAACTATTTATTTATTTATTTTACAATTAGATTTAACAACAACAAATTAACAAGTAAAAAAAGCAATTTTGAAGGAAATTACATAATCGACAATGTTTCCATCTGCCTCTACAATTCGTCTAACCCTCATATAATTTACGGGAACTCCGCTTTTGTGAGAAACTTGGTTTATTACCGGCAAACACCTGTCGCCAAGAAATTACCAGGGGTTGCTAAAAGACTTCGAGAATTACATTTTGGTGTTAGCAACTATTTATTCTATTACGTTTAATTGAATAAAACTACATGCTAAAGGGCGCTATTTTACCTTGCTGTATACTTAATAAGTATTTCAATGATTATGGGTATTGTAGTAAACAACTTCTAAAATTCAATTTCTCCTGTATATTAGCTGATTTTCGTATTTCCAAACTTTGTATTTCCCAATAATTTACTTTGATAGCTAAGCCAATGTGAGCGCTACGTATACATTGCTATATTTTCTGCGTTTTGAAATTTTATTTTTTAATAATTATACAATATATTTTATTTGCAATCTGTGCAATACGAGATAATTTAATCAACACCATTTTCCGAAAGACCATTAGATAATTAACAGAAAGCATTTAAAACTAAACAACAACAGACTAAGAACAGGACAGTTTACTGTTAATCTGTTAATCATACACGAAAGTAAATTACACAGAGTGGTTGACCAAGAGAGGGGAAACGCTCCTTTATTTCTCCCCACATTCTAAAAATAACAATAGTGTTGTCTTCAAGCGTGTGGCTATTAGGGTAAATGTTCCGAGACAACCCGTCGTTTTTCTGACCATAGCCCAATTCTAACAAGTACAATTGTTAGAACTACGTCACTATGCCCATTTTTCTTTCTATTAGTCATAATAATAACATGCTTTATTGTACACCAGAAAAACATCTATATAATTTGTCAGAGAATGTGTACATGTGTGTGGGCGGTCTTAAGCACCGATTTCTTCCAGACAAACCTTAGGACGAGGAGATAAAGAACAAGAAGAAAAGTAAGAGGTGAGGTGTACACAGCAAAAACAATTTTTTAAAGCATGGGCATATATAAATATATATACATATATACAAGAATACGATGATAGTGATAGATGCAAGGATAACGATTAATGCGGAAGAAGTAGAAAGAAGGAATTAATATGAGTATATGTATTAATATTAATAATAATTAATACATATACTCGTATGTACAGCTAATCATTTTCGACTTTTATTTTATCTATACCATAATTATCTACATTTAAAACTATTAAAATTCTACTTCGAGATTATATTAGTAACAAATGCAATTTATACCATTAACAGAAAAACATAATTTGTTTCATATAATAATTTTTGTTTATCTATTAAACTACATAGTATAGTGTATGATCGAAAGTAGAACATAAAAGTTAAAATCAGGCTCTATCAATTCAGCCGTCGTGTATGATAAATACATCTGTGTATACAATACAAAATAAATTTTCGTTTCAAAGGCGAGTTTTTTGCGTTTTACCTTGTTTAGCCTAGAGAAGACTCATAAGTTTTTTTTATAAGTTTTTATCCAAATATTACACAAGGGGTGCATGTAGAATACGCAATTCCCTTTCATAACTAATAATTACCTCTCCCATAGTCCCATAGTGCTTAACACTCAGTGTTGGAAGATTTCTCGTCAGTAAAAGGCAACACAGGACGAAAGCCAGATGTAATTACAAGAATAATAACCGTCAGGGTTTCCCTAAAATCGATAAGCGGGTGCGGTCAGCCCTAGACGGCATGGCGCCGGTAATTCAATCCGGCCATGAAGGGAGGACGGTTATTGCCTCGCCTATACATACGTTACACTTCTCACTCGTTTTAGTCGGGTTGTAACTAGTGGTACCACGTTAGAAACAGAAGCTGGATGAACGCGGCCTAGCTGACACTCTATAAATAACGAGATACGATTATTATTTTATTAGTCGACCTTAAACATAATATTCGTATTATCGGTTATCTCAATTATAATAAAAAAACTAGAATTGATCGTTAATCCTATGTTTACTGTTATACGTTGAAATGAAATTGATAATAACAATAAAAATAAAATTATAACAGTGTCGAATAAGTTAGAAAACCTTGAGTTATATTACTCGATTTCACCGATTACCCAATTTGAAAAACGACTGATCATGTTTTACGATTAATATTGGAACCATTTCGTATTAAAACAATTTTAATTAAAAATTAACTCAGACCAATGGGACGGTCCGTCCAACCTGGCTGAACATCTGGCCGCCCTACTCGCACAGGCCGTGACTTTTGCGCCGGCTGACGACCCGCCCTGCGTCATAAATTCTCTGGATACAAAAGTACCACCCTAATTAAGTTGGGATACTTCTGAATATTTCAAACCAGCTACCGGGTTTGTTCCAGAGAATCGCCCCTTGGACCGGGTTATCGCCTATAATTACCGGGCAATATTTCAAAAGGCCGGGATTATGATAGAGTAGTAGACACATGGAATGCGGGTTCTGCGTACACGGGTGGCGATGAACTCTTTGTGGTATTCGTATTCGTATTCATAACTCATTCTTTCGTCTCTTTGTAGATGATAAACGGTAAGTATTTTTAAATATATTTCATAAGATCGGGATGACAGAATTAAAAACGCCCAGAATGAGGGTTCTGCGTACCCGCGTGAGGATGAATTTCGAAGGGGTGGTATTCGTATTCGTAAGCGGAAGATGTAGATGTAGAGTATATTGGCCTCAACCCTTTTATGTCCCACTGCTGGGCACAAGTCTCATCCCACAACTGGAGAAGGCCTAGAACATACTCCGCCACGCTCCTCCAATTCATGTTGGCGGAGTAGTTCCGCGTACACGAGCGAGGATGAACTCTTTGTTCTCTGTCATCCGCGTCATTTTGTAGATAACAAACGATCATAGTTTAAATTGACGTGGTTTCATTACTTATTACTTTACATGCACAAAACAAACGCGTTTTAATATTTAATGTAGGTGCCTAAGTTCTATTTCAATTACTTAATAAATACTGGTCATATATTATTGATATAATTCCTATGCATCTATTGCAACACTAATATTTAATAACATAGCATAGCACAGCGTGATATACTTAAACTTGACAATAAAAATATTATGAGTTTTATTGTAACTAACTATTTGTAAAACACAGTTTACCAAGATATCATGAAAGCGAGAAGCATGCGAAAAGTGAAGCAATAATACTATATATGAGAGAGATACATAGATAGCTCTTTGAACTCTGTTATTCCCATCCCGGTTTCCGATAACAATATTTTGTTCAGGGGTGACAGCATACGATCGATGTACCCAGTAAGATTGTATTACGATGAAATTGAATCATTTTAGTGTGATATCGAATGCAATTCGTCCGATTACAGCACCCTCTGATGATCTATTCTATTCCTTGAACAGTCAGTTAATTTATCTGATGAATACAAATTAATGTAAATATGTGTATCGGAGTATAAAATGTACGATAAACAGCCGCTCTATTTCATACTTAAAAACGAAAATGTCGTTTTTATAAAAGGTTAATCATTGACCTTTTACACTGATTTCACTTAACTAGCTTATCAACCACGCGTTAGGAACAGACGTTATCTTGCAACTTGCTTTTGCCAACATTAAATTAAAAAACATACGATCCATCTCATTTATCGCACCCACATTTTTAATGAGGCGGAGATAAATACTGAAATACAAAGCCTGAAGACGGCTACTTTACATAAAAGTGCGATTTAAATTCAACTATCGAAGCGCAAACCTCGCTGGTGTCTGAATGCCAGTTCGTTAACCGAGAATGATGAAAACGAACTAAAAGAAAATAAATTAAAACACAAATGTAGCAGAAAACAAATTAATCTAACAGACCGCTCAAGATAATTTAGTCGAGAAAGAAATTAATTTGATTCGCTAGCTATCCTTGCATTTTTATTTGTTTTCTGAATAAAAATCCAACAACGTCCCAAATTGTAATCACAATCAGTGGCAATAAAAGTAGTTTATAAGCTTGTGTAAAAAATATGAAACAAAATTAAGAATTCTTTCTTGAAGTTAATTAAGATATAGAATGTAATTCAACATGACTGATTTGACTAGCTAAAGAAATAAGAAATAAATGTTTTTAATTTCAGTGCTAAACTCGGTTTGTTTTATTTATTTAATAACTCAACAATAACAGGTTAATACGTATTCTTACTTCCTGTTCTTTATCACAAATTAATAGCCTAAATGTAACAAGATTGACTTCAAGTTATTTATTAAGAGTTTTTAGGTGCTGTTTTGCAATTGTAATCAGAACCAATAAATTAACAATGAAAGTGCTCGTTCCTCTAATTAAATAAAACAATATAAAGAACTACACTAAAGTATACATAAAAACGGCAAGATTCTTCAAATATTCAATGGGCGAAATGAATAATGTACGAAAACGGATTATAGGAACTATGTTACATAAAAACGAGATTACATATGTTTGTACAATTAGAAATCACGAGTAATATATATTATTGACCATAGGCCAGCGACAGATTTTTATGACCAAGTTCTTCTCGGACGATAACTCGTAAAATCATTCGGAGTTGTTCATGAAGCGTTGTGAGCGTCAGCTGAAGCTTAATTGACGAATTTTGCACCCGGCTTACGGACCATAATATATTACTAGTATCAGTACAATTATTGACAAGGATCAGTATCACATATGCAAGAAATCTAGCACCGGCCAAAAAAATACCAATTTATCCAAGAAATACTTATAGTTTCTATCAAGTAACAATACAAAAATAATCATTCAGGTAGGGAACATGTTTGACACAACAGTAGTAGGTGGATAAATCAAAGAAACTGGCGTGAATTTAATCGCAGACTACGACAGACGGGCTCTCGCAACATTTTAGTTCACCCTACACATTACGTTCCCTACGAGACGCCATATAGGTGAAAGATGGTAAAAGGTTTTCAACATCTGCTCCCCTTCCAATATTAAAAGATCTACGAAGTGAGTGCGAGTTTATAAAAAACTCCGGAAGCATTTCGACGGAATGCGTATCGAGACAGACGGATTACACGGTGGGCGCAGTGGAATTGAGAATTATTGATATTAGAATAATATCTTTTCAAGGAGACAAATATTTTGCAGACGGTGAGTAGTCTAGTCGCTTACATAATTTTCTCTACACAAAGGTTGTTTAGCAGAAATCACTACTCTAGCAACAAAATCGGCTTTTAGCTATCAATTTGAGTATATTATTAAGTATTGTTTTTGTCATATTTTCAATATATTTTTCATACGGTAGGTAATATTCCTTATAATTCAACATCATCATTCGAAAAGCTACTATACGAGTATACATACTGTTTTGATCAATACGATATTCCATTGACAATCTCTTCTTTGTCACTTTTATTTGAACGCAACAATTCAAATTCGAAGATCGGAGAGTATTTCCTCAAGATCGTAAGTAAGCGCCGCTAAGTCCGTTGAAAAATTCACCCCGCACCGTCCAACTTCCACCAATCCAATTACTGGCGCGGCACTGGAAATTTTAAACCGATTATACAGAATTGAAAACATTAAGTACTTTACAGATTTCGACTGACCCGTCAAGGCAAACGGGACCTTATCAACCGATAATTGAGTCCGATTTCATCTATCCAAAAATGTGATTACGGAGTCAAATATAGAATTGGAATGGAAATTATTTACGCAAAACTCTTATTTTGCGCTTCTTGCGACGCGAAGAAGGCGCTGATTATAAAAGTTTGATAACTTTCCGTTTCAGATGACAAACAGCGTTTGACAGGGATGCCATATAAATTGCTTTTATCGATAATTCCAAGTACCACCACCATGAATTATGGTTTCATTTTATTTCACGGAATACAATTTTGGTTCCGTAATTGTTACCTTAAGTTTTCGGGGCTTGCAATGCATTTCAAGAATGTTCAGTATTCCATTCTCACGTATGTTTCAATATTAGAAATGTTAGTATTCTGGATTTTTCGCAGTTTTATCGGTAACTTTTATGCCATACTGTCTGAAAAACCTGGATACTCGAAAGTACAAAGCATTCGTAATCGAGAAGCACCTAATGATAACGTATCAACATCTATCAAACATTCTCCCACTATATAAGATTTGCAAGGCCAAGTACACTCGTACACATTCTCCACATCAAAATTACGCAATTCAGTTTTAAAATATCGAAAACGATAAAATTTAACATCAAGGCCGAAAATATGTGATCTCAATATAAAATTACATACTGGACTAGACTGGCTACCCATTACATAAACCGTAACAAATTCCATTTAATTAAGACCGATGCTACCAATCACTTGTCTCCATTAAACATTGACCGACAACATAGTACATAAAGGATTTGTTCTAAATTATGATTAGGGAAACAATCTCTCTACATCCCTATTACGTAATGTTGATGAAAGTATGAATATGGTACCACTGACAGGGAAAAGCCTATCAAGTGAGTCGTACTTGCGTTTGACATTAGACGCGTCACACAATTCCAGGCCTTAAGCCTCTAAGGATTAGGGCTTCACACTAATGTGTGGTGGTTCGGAACAGCGTTGAGAACGTGGTAGATGGAGTCACAAAGGCTCGCAGTTGTCGGCCGTGAGTCACGACTCGAAAGTGACAACTTTCAAGGATAGTCGCAAACATAAGTGTAACTCGTTATCATTGTATTGTTACATAAATGTAACATGAGTGGCGGCCGATTCCGAGATTCACTTGCGTTATCATTGCAGAATAAGCTGCGATTACAGTTATAATCGAAGAGGTGAGAACTAAATTAAATAACGTAAGTGTTGCAGTAAGAAAATATATGTGTACTCAACGGTAAATACTCTACAAATATTACGAAACTGAATTGTGATGAACGATAACTCTGATGCTTCAATAGTACCTACACTATAGCATATAACAA
>DWNJ01000347.1:0-16020 GCA_018250275.1 Udranomia eurus | reverse complement strand
TCCATGGGCGGCAGTGACCACTTACCATCAGGTGGACTGCATGCCCGTTTGCTACCTCCCAGTCATAAAAAAAAACACTGCTGTTCCTTTTATTATTTAGTGTTCAAAATATTGTAGCCGGGACAACAACGCTATTTGTCTCTTAACCTCGCAAAATAGCCATTCCAGTGCTTTTGAGATTAGGTCAGATAAAATGGTTCGAATCGGTGTCATGGCTTCTATTCCGAATTAAAATTGTATTTAAATCGTTGCCGATAGATTTTGATACCGGACTGTAATTCTGAGAATAGATTAAAGTTTTTTACACTGTAGCTTATATAAATGAATTGTATAAAACTAAATAATAAGTGGAAAAATAGTTTGGTACGCAACTAAACATAACTCTCATTATAATTGCGAATGAATGTAAGTTTAATTGTTACTTTAATGATTTATTTACTTAATCAATCATTGGTCCATTTCGGCCACTAATTGTTAGAAACATTTTATCCAGAAAAAATAGGTAGGTTCTGAAGGTAGTAGAAGCTTTTACGGTTCAGATGCGGAGGCCCCCCCGCCACATCAATTTCCTTATAACGGCAGTGTTCTTGCTACTGTGTTCTGGTTTGAAGGGTGTGGTCAGGGAGACATACTTAACAGAGTCGTTCCAACTTAGTCCTCAGGGGTACGGGGTAGCGACGCATTTGTGTCGACTCACGACATGACTGTTCGTTTGCTACCTCACAGTTAGGAACGGGAAATGGGAAAACTTGAGTTTCACGGACAAGTTAAAACTGGTACTTTATGGTAAAGGCTTGCGCACAAACATTACGTATGTTACAGCTCTTAGATCCGAATAGCAAGAACAGTGCCAAATGCGGTATCGCTATCACGAACTAGTGCGAAATGCATCAACTGGAGAGCCCTTTCTGCCAAGTGCCGTTCTACAAACACGTTTGTACGATACGGCGGAATAGCACGCCGCAGTCGGCAGTCTCATTTTACCCCGTTTTATTACTTTTTTACTAAGAAAAAGCAAAGTGGTCACGGCATTCAATGAAATCTGCGAACGATTCTAAGAAAAGTGCTAAGAGAACTTATGATGCGTTGATTCTCACGAATAAACCAACGTTAGCAGATGTTGTGATACAGTCTGAAACCCGAAGACAGCTAGAATACTGCTGCCTTAAGACAGAAGTAGGTGAGTTGTGTTGTATACATTATGTTAATGTGAATAAAAGCGTTGTGAGTATTGTGAGACGCTTTGTTACTAAGTTTTGCAGCTGCAAACTCAAAGTAATACATACATACATATACTCGTACCTTTCTAGTAGTTATTTTATTTTGAAGTTTTTAGTTTCTGGCATTTTGTGCTCACGGCCATCTTCGATTTGAGATTTGAAGCTTACAATATTCTACAAGTCAATACCTTTCATTTGATATCCATATCGAGGTAGTTGGAGAAAAAATGTAACCGCTATTTTGTAGCGGCGGCCATCTTAGATTTACAATGATACAGTATATATTAAATTGCATTGTCATCATAACTAAAGGTGTCTACCAAATATCAGATCAAAACACGAAGGCGGTCAAACTTCAATTAACTAGATTTGACCCAAATAACAAAGAACCAAGGGAAGATAAATAAAGCCCTTAAAACCAAGGACAGCATTGCAAAATCAACCCAATCGTAACTTCATTGAGCTATGTTTGAAAATTATGCAAAACAACTTTAACACAGAAGGCAGACCGACCGTTGTTCTTCCCACATCCACTCTCAAGCGACGCGGTTCAAATAGCACATCTTGTATTTACTATCTAGTGTAGTGTTACGGTACATTCCGAGGATATCGGCTTACGAATCCAGTTGACTACTCTTCATCACGTTTGTAGTGCAATTATAACTGCGAACTGCAAAATTGTAACTTATTCACAGTTTACTATAAGCCGTGATGTGCTTTGCAAGAGTAAATGGTGTTGAAGATGACTTGGATGGTATTAATTATTATTATGTTTTGATCTATTGCAAAAGGTGGTATTCTTCAATATAAGTTAAACTTAGTAAAACTTATCCGTTTTACGAGTAGATTCGAGAATTTTATACTCACTTAGCAACAAATGTACGATGAGCATAAATGATTCTTGTATATAAAAAACAGTAATTTACATTAAAAATGTATTTAGCCCATACTATTGCCAACTGGTGTGGTCAGCGAGACATACTTAACCGAGTCGTTCCAACTGCATTTGTGGTGGACCTAAGAAACAGCTTCTTCTGTCTGTCTTCTGTCTTGGGTTGATTACAGATGTCCATGGGCGGCAGTAACCACTTACCATCAGATCGACTGCATGCTCGCATTGATATAATTGAAAGAGGGCTCGAAGTTGAAGCCGATCAGAGAAGTATTGCTATAAGGACATGCGAAATTTGCAGATTTCTACCACCGTTGTTTATTTGATAAAGTAAGAGTATACTGTAGTCCTTGGAAAACAAGGTAATAGTAATATAACTACTACGCAACTATGTGCATACAGAACAGGCACATAAAAGCAGCCTTCTTTACAAGATAAAAGGTGTTCCTTTTACGAGCGCCATTTTATGACCACCATTTGACGGCTCGCGCGAAGTTCGCTTTGCTACTTGGCAGTTTATGCAAATCCTCACCGCCAAATGAAAAAATAATAATAAAAATATTTTTACGACCAAATGGCGTTTCTTCCTTCGATTTTAGGGCCGTCGCATACGACGACATGTATGAGGATACTATTATAATGATATCCAATCGTGTTGGACATTTAAATGCAAAACGAAAAGAATATTTATTATATATTTTACGGTCTGACTTACATTAGTGAGAATACAACGTTATATAAACAGACCTATCCTATTACTTAAGAAAGAGTGCCATTACTTTAAAAAAGTTAATATACTAATATTTATTATATATACTTATTAAAACTGTACCTATGCCAAATTTCATCAACAAGCTTCAGCTGTTTATTCGTAAAGAGGTAGCAGACAGAGTAACGTTCGAATTTATAACATTACTAGGACTAGTATGGATTAAGATTTCACAGCAAACCCATTACACCCATATTCTATACTAGGAGACCCAATCTTGTGTGTCCAAAGTCAGATGTTAGTAACTCTATTACAGTTTCCAAGGAGTCAAAAGCGCGTAGGGTTGTCTAAAGTGTGTGAATTCAATTACTATTTATTTTACACTTTATTTGCATACAAAATATTATTAATTTTCGCTATAGGTATGTCTTTTGGAAGTTTCGATTTGAATCCGGTCGTTACGAGGTGAAAGCCCCGTGCGAGGTGGCAATCAATTACGCTCGGGATGTGTAGACTGTGAATAATTGTTAGAGCATCCGATTCAGAAACGATTGGCGTTTCGACTAATTTGATTTCTATATAATTGATTACGTGGATGATTTTAGATTTTGCCGCATTTCGTAGCGAAATGGTAAGCTTTGGATTGCTTGGTCTGTCTGGTCCAGGGTATCTGGAGGTTAGTTGTCAGATTTTTACTTAATATGGATAATTGTTTTCTGGTCGACGCCAATTTTGAACAGAGTGTGTGCGTGTGACCAAATGTGCTTATTACTACATAACAGGTTTGTCTCAATTTTTAAAATCAACAAATGATTGAAGAATTGTTACCAGAACTGGGAATTTTATGGGAAATTTTACTTTTTTTCTAGTTTAAGTTCATTGTGTTAGTAAATATCGCACTCAAAAATGGGTAAAACGCGAAATGCCAATCAAACATGACTATAAAATTATTCTAGCAAAATAACCAGGAATGCAAAAAAAGTGTGTATCTGATACACGAAACTGACTTTTACGCTACAATACAAAGGTACCGGAACTGACAGTGAGCTTTTGTTATAACATTCAGGAAGCAAACAAGCATGCAGTCCTTCTAATGGTATGTGGTCATGTCGCCCATGGATATCATTCTAATCTACCAAGACAGGATCGAAATTATATCTTAGATCAACCACAAATACGTTGCTACCCCTGAGGACTACGTTGGAACGCCTTTTCTACGTCCTTCACGAACACAGGGGTTGTCATGTAGAAGTAGGTGTGGCTGTGGTTCCTCCGGAGCCGAACTTTAGGTGTGTGAAATTTTGATTTCTGAAGTGAACATTTTTATAGCGACGTTTGGCACGGGAAAAACTTACAGGTTTGTGAGGTCACGTCACGCAAAATATAAATACAACATGCTTTTTATATAATATGAAATGAAAAAGTGATTTATGAGGAAAATGATTTATACCTATAATTTACGCATAATTATACTTCCAATATTGCAATCCAAATACAGTTTTAAATTATCACTTCCGTTGGCAGTACTGTTTATTTTTTCTTTAAATATATGTTCTTATGAATAAATTACGCATTTCATGTAAGAAGGGACCAAACGCGTCCGCATCAGTCCTTACATAAACCACAAAGGAGTATAAATAACTTCCGCCTTCCGTGTAATAATATAAATACGAGTATATATACTTATGCTTAGTATTTACTTAAGCTATTGTTATGTATTGATACAATGATCGGTAATTTAAAGCGTTTGAAGAAGTAAGAAGTTTTAACTTATATATATTGTATAAATTGCTGAAGTCTAACATTACACACTTAAGTAAGTTTGAATATGTGTATTACAAATTACAATCAAAATCAAAAAAAATATTTATAAGCCGGAGTTTGGAGCTTTACGTTAATGAAACGAGAATATGAAGCTGTGTTAAATTAATTACTGATATTATATTGTTGAACACATAACTTATATTTTACTGTATGTGGTAGAGCCTTGATTACGATTTGATTTCGGAGGCACCACCACCACATCTATTTCTGCCTTATAACAGCAGTATTCTTGCTGATGTGCTCTGGTTTGAAGGGTGTGGCCAGGGAGATATTAATCGAGGTGCTCCAACTTAGTCCTCAGACATAGTAACGCATTTGTGGTCGACCTAAGAAAGAACTTCGATCCTGTCTTGGATTCATTACAGATGTCCATGGGCGGCAGTAACCACTAACCATCAGGTGGACTGCGTGCTCGCTTGCTACCTCAAAATTATAAAAAAAAATGTAATTAAATATACATTAAGTCTTTACATACGATACATAAAACTTTGAAAACAAAAAATAAACGCGAATTTTCTAAAAGTACCTCTAGGTACAACCAGAAAATTGTTAATCTTCTGTAAATGGGTATATCGTTGCGTAGCTTTTGTAAGTACTTATTACTAACTGTTTCCGAGTAAAGCGTTAAGTTAGGTCATGTGGTGGTCATGCAGGCTGCGGACATTGTCTGTCTGTGAGTAACCCGAGTCACTTTCGCATTTCCTCCGTTGCAGTAGGTTCACTTTTCTATATCATGTTTCCCTGGTACTAGAGCGATGGTGTCTGGATATAATTATATGTTTAGTCTGATTTGTAGCGTTTCTAATCAAAATAAATGAAGCACACTAACGACCACACTCAGAGATGTTTGAAGATTGCTTAAGAAATCGTTACTCTAAGTTATCATTATAACTGCGGATGTTAGCTAGAATGTTCATGTCAGATTAATTCTTATTTGTGTATTTGGCGTAATTAAATGAAAAAAATAAAATGTGTGTCACATAAAATCATCATAAACTCATTTTGTTATACGTCAAACAAAACTAACAAACAACTTATGTCAATTTAATGACCTAAGTTGTTTGTTTATTAGCATTACTAGAACCGAGATACTTTTGGTTACAATATCATTTATTTATTTTTTTATTTCAGCGTTTTTATGCGAGAAAAATTCCAAATATTTTACAAAATCGAAAACTATAGAGACATACAGAGACTACCTTCAGAAAATGAGGTACCCCGTTTGATTTTACTGACTCTATTAATAGTTCTTCTCGTTTCGACTGCTATTTTAGATTATTTCTTAGCCTAGTCTATGCGCCTGCGTGGTGTCAGATTAAAAAAAAAAATAGGCGTCGCATTTAACAATGTTAATTATAATAGTGGTATTATTAGAATACATTAGCACTGTACATGCTACAAAAACTTTCTGTTTTACTCACTGGAACGGATATGACTAGAGTAGGCTAAGCATTGGTGCCCGAATAATTATAACATGACGTGTAGAATGAGCGTTAGAAAAAGATCGCACTGATAATATGATGATTATAAATTGTAATTAAGCACATCTATTGTCGGTACGAAAACAAATAGGGAAGATGTCATTGTTGGATTCGTAGAACAGTAAAAGTTTGAATTAAAATTTAAAAACGAATTTCTGGGATTTAACAAACGAGCATGCAATACCTCATGGTAAGTGGTCACTGCTGCCCTTAGACATTATCAACCCAAAATGAAGTTCTTTCGACTATAGCGACCGTTGGAACGCCTCGTTTAAGTCGTTTAAGTATGTCCCTTGCTACGTTCACTCTTCAAACCGAACACAGTAGTGAGAACACTGCTGTTATGAGGCAGAGGTGTGACGGTGTTGTCTCCAAAATAAAACGTTAAAAGATTCTACCACCCTTAAATTAAGGTGTCCCGAACACATTAATATCTGTTTGCTTTTTTCCCTCTTTTCATTGCTCGCTTGTTTCGGTAGTTGCAACACGCTTGACCACTAGAGGGAGTTTTTTTTTATTCGGCAATACTGTATAAAAACTCGAGTCACATGTCGCGCCGCAATCAATTTCCCTTGAACCACCTCATCATAACTTTGAGGTAGACTACCCGGATTTGGCTGTATGTAAAATAATCGTAAATCTGCCACGTGCTCCGAATCCAAAGCATAACGAGCTTAACTTAAATAAAGAAACGTAAAGAAATACGTCGAGTGGGAAACCCGTATAGGTAATCTAAACCACTGTGCAGTACGTGATGAGAAAGCGTTGTGATATCGCAACTGATACGTACAGTCAGCTCGGCAGGTAAGCAAACGAAGATCTGAGTAAGTTCTTTGCTACGGGTGAATTTAATTTTAATTATAATTACTGCTCTAATATAATGACGCAAAGATCTGCCATTAATAATTCTATTACTAGTCATAACATTTGATGATAAACTCGAAATGTTTATTTGACATGAATTTCTACAGTATTTGTCAAATATAAAATTGTATGCTCTCCCCTCTCCCAACTTGCTGTCGGGCACAGCAATGTCAATGAATTATCGTGTTAAAACCATATTTATACCACCTGTATTATCTCATGGATTGCAATAAAGCATATGAATATGGATATGAATATTTATAATATTATTAGCTGACCAGGCGCACTTCGTACCGCCTCAGACTCAGGGACCCTGTCGCCGTCCCTGTACCTGTCCCTAGTCGTTTGACATAACAGGCAATTGACCGGCTAACGAAACACAGCGCCATCTACTTTATTGTCTAAGGTTACCAACGGATTAACGAACACCGCAATCTGTTGGAAACTTATAAAATTAATCAATGTCATAAGGCTTTGCATTAGATACATCGCGGTCATTAATCGAAATAAAATGTAACCTATATTTTGCATGTGCAATTGTAACCATACCACCAACCACTTTAATAAAATATTTTCATATAATCCATCTCATTTCCATCTACTCTAAACTACTCTTTTAAAACCAAGCACTACTACCCAACTCGAATGAATAATTTTATGTTTCCTATATTATATTTTCAAATTAACTAATATCTCTACACAACTATGCGTACCATTAATACGCCTAAAATATACACACAAATAGTAAAATAGTACATATCTTAGCGGTTCATTAAAATAAACCTTAACTTAACTTCAATAATTTAGGTATATACAGATAGCATTAAAATCTTCTACAATTTTAATGAGGTCTAGGTTGATGTTCTTGCTGACTGTAGGTAGGCCACACGCGTCTTAAGTGCCGACATACATGAACTGAATACATTCAAACCCATGAGCAACATTCGAAGAAACCATACGATACTTCATTACGACCACTTTCTGGTAGACAATGTGTCACCTGTGATTCTTCGTAATTCAAAATCTATTCTATAAATGTACTGTAAACGATACTGTTATCTGTAATCACTAACAAAAAAATTAGGTCATCTCTACTTTAACTTTTTGTTCACTAATATCAATTAGTTTTAAGATTTCAATATATCTACGTTTTTCACCTTTAATTACAATCTTAAGTATGGTCACGCTATTAGAAATGTACCTAATCTTTCAAAAACCTAATTAATTTTAAAACAAAATGTTGGTGCATGTTATGGATAGAGATGGCCCACATGCCTGTACTCATTTGAGACATAAAGTTGACAGACGTAACGCATCTTATGTCAAATTGCAGCTAACTGTACTTTCTTCTTCTGCCTCTCCAGATTGGACTCCTGTCTTATTCGAAATCGCACTATGTCGCACGATAATGATTGCTTGTCATCGTGTTGCATGTTGGCTTCGTCATAACCGTCATTGACTTTAGCGTCACATAACAATATTTAGTCTTAGACGACTATGTCAGTCACAGCCTTCTAAGAAGACTTAAGAATATTTTTTGACGGTATCAAACAGATTTATTGTCGAACGGCACTCCTTGTATGTATACAAAACATCCTTGTATACATTTCAAGCTATTTTAATTGTACTTATATCACATATTAGCCCTTTCAATTTTAGAACTTTGCAGGGCCTTGAGCTCGCAATAAATGATAAGAGTGCTCGGGAATAATTTAACGTTTAAACAATAGATTTTACAAGGTATTGCTGGCGTGGTTGATAACGAACCAGTAAAGCCCTAGGCTTGTTAACAATGCATGAATGAATACTAAAATGTTGCAAATTCAAAAATCCTGCGAGCATATCTAGAAATAAATTTTTATGGGCCGGTATTAACCAATTTTCGATCTATGGTTTGAGTGACGTGTGATCTTTTTAAAATATTAAACGATAATGTAAGCTTGTAACTTCGAAAAGAACTAAAATCCTGTCTAATCAGTCGATAACAAGGAAGTTTCATCTTTGTCAGAACTTGCATTCTGGTTTGAGGGGTTACCTACATACGTTAGTTAGAACATCAGAATATCATCAAATAGTCAAGCATTTCTGGGGATCTATTATCATTAGAAGTACTATGTTAGGCTCATCAAGTATTAGGTATATCAGATATCAAATTAGGAAAATATTGTATGTCACAGGATTTTTCTACATTTTCCAACCATCAATGTAACTAAGTCCTTAATTTCAGAAATCGATTCAGAAGGATCAATAGAATACATAGTTTAATTATAGGGGAGAAACATCAGATGTATTATTTTAATGCTCTAAAATGCGGATTTAGGAGCGTACTCCTTAATTGGTAAATGCATTTAGATTTGGTCTAAGGTTTATATGATTATGTACAATTGAAAATGTTTTATAAGCACATAAGCACGCGTCAAGAACCATGTCTTAATAAATGTATGTACACAAAGTACATTCAATGCACCAGTTTAGAATATCAGACCCGTTGCAACTGCGCCGACTTCGTTGTTTCCACTAAAACTTAGAACATTGTTAAGTAATAAAATATATAGTAATTAAGTTGGTAACTTGAAAGTAAAAAAGTAAAGTTAAAAGTAGGAATATGATAGATTTGTTTTATATTGAATTGAGATACATATATGAAAATGAATCAAATGAAATTCATTTGAGTTATTTCTTTCGTTACTATTTTTTTTTCTTTAAGGAAAGAAGGTCACATAGTAAGCTATACGTGTAGAGTAAATTTTATGAACTTTTTGTTATTACATTAGGGTAGCAAACGAGTACGTACGAGAACGTAGCATATGATGGTAAGTGCTCACTGTCGCCAATGGACATCTGTAATCAACCTAAGACAGGATTGAAGATCTTTTTAGGTCGGCTATAAATGCGTTGCTACCCCTGAGGACTAAGTTATTGTGTGCGTATTGCACAAAAAAAATATTTTACTTCATGAATTTATCTGAAGTCTGCAGTTTACGTAGTTAAAGTATTTTGTAGGTACGCATTATCTGACCGGTACCAGCCAATGCATCGAACGCATCTAGGGTTGTCAGATAAAATGGACACACACATATAATTACAAAATTACATTTAAGATATTTCCTGCCAAATTCAAACTGCAACATTTAGTTACAGTTTGAATTTGTTTACAATTTTATATTCTTATACTATTAACTGAAGATGGTAAACTGGTAAATCGATTTCGACGAGAACTTTAGGAAGTTCACCCAGGGGTATAAATAAAGTGGGTGGTGGGAGTGGGAGATCTTCCAGTTAAAAAATGCAAGCCCCTCTTTCACACACTAAACAAAATGAGTTTAATGTGTGAAATAGTTTAATTATTACAACTGTTTACTAGTATGTGCAGGTTATTTTTCTTTAAACTCAGACTCGACTGGTCAATGATAGAATAGGGCGATCTGTCGTGTTCAGAAATGTATATAGCGAATTCATGAATTGTGTGACTTGTCAACTAGCTTATGCACTAGTTGGTCATCAAAACTCTCATTTTTATTTCGTTTCTACTTTTTATCGAAATATTATCGGTTTGTAAAAAGTTGCATGTGTGGGTAAAGACTTTGGGGGAGCGTCCATTTTTAGACTGGAACATCGTGCTCATACTTGCGTGTTCTTCTAGCAGACACTATATTATTCATTTACCTTAAAATAAAATAGAATTTAAAATATGTTTTAATCTTTGTTCGTTTAAACGACAAAATATTAGATAAAATCAAATTAATAACGTCTACTGTATTTAATCTTGATTATGAAATATTACTTAAAATTGATACCTTACAAGCTGTCCGCAATTTATGCTCGTATATTTAAAATTGATCAAGAGATTAGATCTTATTTCTGATACTTTATTTTACATTACATATTTTTATTACATAAACCTAATTAACATTAATATTTTTTTGACTTTACTTGGAACTTAGCTGTAACTGTAACTCGAGTTTAAATCGATTTATACAAATCGTGCTAGGGATATTCCGATACGACCAAAATCGACCAGAGTCAACGAGAACGTAGGATCCAAACTCGAGTTAGAAAGAATCCTATTTGAGTTGACTCGATTTACGACCCATCTCTAACAGGCACCATTAGTGGGGTTAATAGTGCCTCCGGAGTGGAACCACAAATTTCCACCACCTGAAATACTATAAAGGTTGTAAGGCGATATAATAATTGAATTCTACTATTAATTTTCATTTCTACCCTCTCTGAATCTACTCTCAATCGGTACGTTATTGTACCATAAACGACAAATAAATCCCAATGGCGTTTACCAACCCTATCTCTGCGATCGGGCACCCAATACATTCTACCGCCTAATTAAAACGGTCCAGGAGACCTTTTTATCGGCACCGAAGACTTTACGGCGGAGTGACACGCGAACTCTCGGGTGTTTTCGGCAAACTTCGGATTGGTTCGGGCGATAAAACGTCGTGAAAGCGATTGCAATTTTTAAAATTCGAAGCTTCGACAAGACGCGGCGCGGCTTCATTTGTAGCGAAACTGGTTCATTTTATTGATTAGTTAATTACAATTTTCGATTATATTACAGATGAGTCTAGGCACACAAGTTAAGCATTAGTTTAGATGATATATTGGTAAAAATATTCGATGTCACATTGATAAGGTTCAATTTATAGGGTTGGTTTCTAAGTAGCATAAAAGCAGAAAAAGTTGGTATACTTTTTCTAGCTAGAGCAACTAAAGTTTGCTAGAGCAACTAAAGTTTTACTCAGAATAGTTAAACAGTGTTCTTAGACAGCTAATGCCGTCCTAAAAATCTGATAAATAAATTATCTGGCTAGTTCACAATCGATTGAATTTTATTGATACATCAAGCGTAAATGAACTTATTCATAGAAGACCCTTGAGTGTTGAGTTCTGATTTGAAGAGCGCAGTAAGAGAGACACGTGTCTCTCTCTTACTGATCTCTTCAAATCAAAACACAGCCGATCTAACATTGCTGTTAGCACAAAATTTGGAAAGTGGTAGAACATTTCATGGTTCGACTCCGGAGCCTCCACCGGCACACCCATTTCTTGTAACCGCAGTATTCTTTTGTTCAGTTTGAATACTGGAGTCAGGGAAGCACTTAACCGAGGGGTTCCATCTAAGTCCTTAGGTGTAGCAACGTATCTACGGTCGACCTAAGAAAGAACTTCGATCCTGTCTTGGTTGATTACAGATGTCCATGGTCGGCAAAGTTCGCCTACCCTCAGGTGGACTTCATGCTCGTTTGGTACTTCAAAGCTATAAAAAAAAGAATAAAGTGTACCAGATTCATAATTTTTTATTACATTATTGATACGAGTATATATTTATTATAAATACTTTTTAACGAAACAATTCAACCGACGATAAGGCTCCACACAACTCAATTATTCCCTATTTTTGTACTTTTAGGGTTTGAATTTAAAAAAGAATGATCAAAATTACTCTCTAAAAAGTTATGCATAAAAATATATATACGTGATGCATTGATAACCTCCTCCGTTTTCTTCGTCGGTTCAAAATATTTTAGACGAGGTTATCGGAATCAGCAATACTCACTATTCAGTTTTGAATCAAAAATGATAAAGTAATTTCTTTAATACCATAATACAATAATTACTCATCACTCATAGATGCAATTTATTGTTGAAATACAGAAAAGCAATATCTCTGTAATGCGGCATAGTATTAATGCATTTACAACTTTGAGAGTTTAATAAAGTTTTATGATTTCTACAGAATGCACCAATAATCCGTATAGTCATCACGTTATGGCTTGGCACATTCAGTTTTTTCATCTGCAATGAAGAAGTGAAAGGGCTTTGTACAATCTCAATGTGTTAATGTTTAATTTAAAACGGCAATAGCCCAATGGGCGTCGGACTTGAATATCGAGAGATCGCGGGTTCGATTCTCACTCAGCCATTGCGCTCATTGACTTGAACTCACCCCACTGGGCATTGTACAGGCATTGAAGCTTATTAGAAGGTTAACGAAATGACTAGTAGTCAATACTAGTAACCTTGTTAATTGACAGCATACCATCGTTAATGTATTACTCCATGTAGTGTTCAGTATTTTTAACTGACTCGTAGCTACTCTTTATCGAGTTTTATATACTCGTATGTCAGCACCTGGTCAACTGAAAAATTTATGGGTTGGTAACAAAATGTAAATGACGTATCATTAGCATGTTGTTACTACCATAATATATAATTAACAGTATTGTGTCTAAACACTTAAAGTTTAAATTTGTTTAATTGTCAGATAAGTTTGGACTACAACTAGGCCATCTATTTATTTGAATATTTTTTTTTAAATATTTTTGAAGTGGGAATTTCTTATGGGAGGCTTAACCGCTTCGTTACGTAACGCGTTACGGCGCCAGTCTGTCTGACTTGTCTGTCAGCGACAGGCAATCTCCTTGTCTCTCACTTTAACCCACAGCGCTAGCCGTATTCGGGACAGACGCTCTCTCTCTCTCTCTTCGCATGACTCAGTGTTTACTATGCGACAGACACACTGTTACAATATTACAAAAATACCCATGGTTAAATTGTGGTGAGAACGTTTGTAGATAATATTTACTTCAGTGAAAGATATGTACAGCTCGATATTCGGTTATCTATAAATTATCTTGATTAATTACGGTGATAAACGAAATACGAATACATGTAATTGTTAGTGTGATATGTATTAGGGCAGCAAGGTGATATTAACATTATTTACTAAAAGTTACCGTCAAATTCTTAGAAAATTGTCGGATCGCTTTGAAATGTTAATCCACTTTTAACTTAATAAACCGATTTAACGATTATTAAATCGCTAATTAGATTTAAAGATTAATCGGCTAATGGCTTAATCCTGGCTAATCACTGATATATTAAATAAACACTGCTATGGCATATACATCTAGTCGCGATTGCTTTCAATGTTTATCGATACAAGCGCTGTTTTTGGCAAAAAGAGATACATTAAAACAACACTTATAAGGGACAAAGGCACACAACAAAATAATATTTCAGTGTACAGTACACATATTTTATAGAACTGTGTAATCTAATAAGTTACCTTAGTGTTCAAATTTACCGTGTAACGAACACAATGTACTCGTATAGATGTTCCAGTATAAAAATTCACGTCCCTCCAAACTTCATCTTCGACCATACATACTATAAACCAAAACAACTATATAACTTCTTATAAACCAAAAGTATTTCGATAAAAAGTATTATAGTAATGACGCAAACTGACAGTTTTGGTAATCCACCAATGCATAAGTTCGTGCATTCGCTATATACATTTCTGAACATGACAGATCGCCCAGAGTTGACCAATGAGAGCACAGTTTTTAGAAAAGACTCAAAAGAAAAATAGCATACACATATTAGTACAGAGTTGTAATATACGCTGAGTTGTAATAATGTGTGAAACATTAAAATAATGTTGGAAGGGCGAGCATTTTTAAACTGGAAGATCTTTAAGAGAGTATGTATACACCGAATACTTATGATTTTCTTATAAAATAGTTTTTAGCAATATTTAACCTTCAACATAAATAATATATGTTTAATGTTAAATATTGCTAAAATACATTAATTGTTCGTACACCAATTCAAGAGGACGTGACTATGCTGCGTTCTTGACTCGCGATGGTCGGCACTCGGGCTCAAACCAGTTTGGTTCCTTTATAGTGCGACCGCCTGCGCTGCAGCTTGCCTAGGGGGTCCATATCCATATCCTGTATAACTTGGATAATGCTTGAATTTTTCCACGTTTGTCTTTCTGTCTTTTTTGCTTTTCTCTCTCCTGCTCTCTTTGTCGGACAAGGTTTAAACTGTTTTTTCTTGCTTGACTCTCTGTTTTTGCATTTCTCTCTTCTGTTCCATTTTGTCTTTTCGTCCCGCCACTTCTGATTAGGCTACGAAAGAGAAGACGCAATTGTAAAGAAGCCATTAATATTACTACCACCAATATAAGCTCTTATTCAGTATCAACTTGGGCCATCCTAAATTGGTTCTATGATGATTTACTTGTCTTATGAATCACGTAAACATGATACTACTTTCAGGGCTTTGGATAGTCTTATTATCTTTATGTAGGTGTACCAAAGTCCATGAGTAATATCAAAAAAATATATTACGGAAGTTCTACTGCGGTAACCACTAAGTAAAACAAAATATTTATAACATTATCCTATAACTTTCCATAACATTCAATTTATTATATAACACTAATTGTACGGTGGCATAAAGCAAGGTCTTTATATTATTGACACACTTTTCCCGCGATCGATTTATTATACATAATTTATTGCCTTATTATTTCCTCAAAGCATTGTCACTCTACCGTTAGGCCCATGCACGTATGCACTAGTATAATGAATCGGAGCTGGCTATTCCCCGGCTAGATATGGCGGCGTATCGAAGACGTTTTTAATTATGAAGTAAAACTACTAAATTATCTACATCTGTCTCTATTAATAAGAAATGACATTTATAAAAATGTCTCCGGATAGCGCGATAAAAAATCGACGTATTTTATATCTCAAATGGAAAACAAGTAACAACTGATAATCTTGTCTCATTTTATTTTATAGCGTTTGTGAAGCCATTATTAACTATGGATTATTCTTGCAGTGGTAACTCGGTTTCGCCTATTTCTGTTTGAGTTATTCAGTTATCCATTGCTGTTTGAGATATTTAGTTAGTTACGCTTCCGAGAAGCTTCAGAGATGATTAAAACTATCACTATCAACCTGGATAAGGCGTTTCGTTATAGTATGGTAATAAAAATCTGAAAATTTCCTATTTTTAGATTTATATTACCTCTTCTATGATTGCTTTTATTTATAAGTGTGAGGTAGCAAACGAACACGCAATCCACCTGATGGTATGTGGTCACTACCACCCACATCTGTAATCAACCCAAGATTGGATCGAAGTTCTTTCTTAGGTCCATCACAAATGCGTTTCTACCCCTGAGGACTAAGTAGAAACGCCTCGATTATGCATGTC
>DWNJ01000346.1:0-16021 GCA_018250275.1 Udranomia eurus | reverse complement strand
CGACCACAAATGCGTTGCTACCCCTGAGGACTAAGTTGGAACGCCTCGGTTAAGTATGTCTCCTTGACTACACCCTTTAAACCAGAACACAGCAGCAGGCTGTTGCTATATTCTGCTGCTATAAAGCAGAAATAGTGTAGCGGTGGTGCCTCCGGAGCCGAACCGTAAAAGGTTCTACCTTCAAAAGGCACTCGTAAGGTAGGTAATATACAAATACACTTAATTAACGTCATTACATTTTCTTTAGTCGTCGGCTTTCAACGCCTTCAGATTCTCAGGCTATGGTAGACCGGGAGAAAAATGCCGGCGGAAAAATACGAAATGAAGATGTTACGACATACATTGACTTGAACGAGAACATAAACTTTAACTCATCATTCAAATTTCTGCTTCGATGGGAATATAACACCTTCGATAAGTATTCTGGTATAGTGAGAATCGCGCCCGATCAATTATTTAATGTGATAGACTGAGTTGATAAAATTTGGCGCTATTAAACACTACATAATAGGTATTTATATATGAAACTTATTTATCTATATATGTCTTGAATCACAGGCAATTATATATATATAGTTAGGCTTAAATATTTTCTAGGACTTTTCAAATTGAAAAATCAGAGAATTAAGAACCAAATGTAATATATGTATCTGTATACATCATAATGTATACAGATACAAGATACAGTTAACGAATGTCATACAATTGTGTACATTTCACAAACCACGCTCCTAAAACGAGCGACAATGGAATAAAACACTAAACCTTTTACTTATTTCCGGGATACATTAAACACATAACTCCGTATGTGACAACCCTAACACACGAAACACTTAATTCCCCGTCACAGACACTAAGCGCTAAGTTTTACAAAGTTACACTTCAGTTCAGTCGTATTTGTTGACCGCTCTACTGCGCTCTACGTAGAGCCGACATAGAGCGTAGAGCTTCCCTAATCCCGCACGAGTAATCCCCCATTTGCGGGACTAACCTTATAAGAGCTTGATCTGTAGAATTAGATAAAACGGAATGTAGGTATGACATTTCCTTTATGCGATAGGGGTCACAGAGTCGTCTAATGAAAAAAATGTACTTAAACAATAGTATTTATAAGATTGAGTCGCCAATTTACGGGGTTTGTAGAAGTAGAAAAAATTAAAAATAGATATCCCATTTCGTTTATGAGATAGATGTTTAAAAAATGTACTTATAGTTATGTATTTTTTATGATTGAATGCCCCATTTATGAGACTAACCCTATAAGAACGGGGATTTATAGAAACATAAAACACATACATAAATAAAACGGAATGTATTATAAAATTCCTTGAATATTCCGATGCTATCCACAGACGTTAGGAGACCTATTTAAGTGTAATGCCTGAATATTTACGGATATATAAATTTGGAACTTACAAAGTATGTTGGAATTTACAGTCGAAAGATCGCGGGTTCAAACTCCATTTCCCGTTCTTGTCGCCACCCAATTTTTTTAATGAATCATTTTTTTGTGTTAAAAATGTAATATCAACTTGAAACAAATGTACAGTCTAGAATTATATTCAAACGAAGTTAACTAATCTCTGAGATGTTGTGTCGTGCAAGCTTTAGAAGAGAACACTCTTCTAAAGTCTCTAGGGAGTGAGTGAATTAGTTCGATTTGGATTGGATGACGGTTTTAATTGAGATTACATACATATATGGAATGTGTATGTATAATTTGAAGTACGCCGTCTATAAGCTATTAAGTTATACAACTTCGATTTTCCACAGTGTTTTAGTACGTACAGAATTGGTGTGTTTATTTGTATTTTATCTTATACTAGCTTTTGCTCACAGCTTCGCCCGCGTTGAAGTTGGTCTGTCACACAAAGTATTGTGGCAGACCATTCTTAATAAATAATTACAATATTATTAAATATAAAAATTAAAATGTCCGTAAATACTTCGTCGCCACTGTAATATATTAAAATCGCGGGATAGAATAACGAAAACACCTTTCGCGTAATAGCCAAATCATTTAATGCCAAACACAATACATCGGGTAGATACATTACTCCGGTATATATTGACTCTCTCATTATTTAGTTTACAGGATTTTTCCCGACTTACTTGATACTTAACGTCATTAGTTGTATTAAATTACACAAAACCTTTATAAATTGTAGCCCGTGTGTGATTCTGATGTAAAAGCTATATTACTGTTAAGTTTCATCTAAATCTATTTCGTAGTTTTTGCGTGAAAGAGCAACAAACATCCATACAAACTTTCCCATTATATTTTAAATTAAGATTACAATAGTTACCGAAAAACATATCATGAATTTGTGATAAATGGTAATTGCGGCCACCGTCCAAATCATAGGTGAAATTCTGTCTAACATAAACTTAGTCAAAACTAAACTAAACATTTTTATTTTTATATATTTTATCTTAGCGTTTGGTCGATTCATGTTTTATTAAAATAATTTCTATTGGCACTCTTAACCTAAACAAAACCTAAGAAAAATATTTGACAACCGAACTGAATATTAGCATTTTCGTTAAACTAACATCTTCCTTTCTTAACTCTAACAACAAGAAATACAGAAAAATGTTTGTTTTCTTAATAGGTCCACTTCCATACAAGATTATGAGTGCCATTGTAAAAATATAACAAAGAAAAATAGTACGAGCTTTTATGGAGACGTATCGTTTCGTGTTATAGTTGTTTATACACGAACAGAGGAATGAATATTATTACCATTATCATTTCAAGATATATACGGAACGAAATAACATCTTACGAACTGCCAAGTTATGTTTCTGGTGCTATTTTTATGCGTTTTTTAATTTATAGACCAATATTAATCATATTAGGGATTTTATCGGCGAGGAATTGTTGTAAACACATTTATATGGGAGGTAAGATAAGGTCGATTTTAACTAATATTATAAATGCGAATGTTAGTTTATTTCCTATGCTTTCTCGTCTTAGTATTTATAGTTAACAGATAATCACGATAATTTGTCTGATAATTTTTGTACACACGTTGTGAAGGGTACAGAAAAGGACATAAAGTATATTTTATTAAATCTTTTCCCGAGGACAAGAAAATTAGTTTAATATCTCGTAATAAAACATCACATGTATTAAAGATAAACGAAGAAAACCACGGGTAAAACCTAGTATATAATATTCTGTATTCACACCAAAGAGCAATTGTCACAATAAGGATCCTTTCAGCAAAAGGTTCTAGTTTCGAATGCCACACAGGTACGTATGTAAATATTAAATTTACATGTATTTTCTGGGTTTGGGAGATTATGTTATTTGTATACACTACATAGGACCCTGGAATAAAGCCGTGGCGTCACACTGCCTTCCCACGGCCTGTGATATAACAAATAGGGATGTAGACAATTTTTTTAACAATTTTTTTTCATAGACATGAAGTATATCTAAAAAAATATACACAAAATATCACTCATTTAATCATTTAAAATCTCAAAATAAATGTCATCTTCTGTGTGCCTCTAAAACGCTAATTTCTGTCATGGCGTCGCTGTGACGTAACGCTCCTCTAAACACTAACATGGGACGCTATTCAATGTATGAAACAACAAATGTCAAATTATATGACCTTGTTTGTGTGACGTACCCCTAGTGTACTATTGTAAATAATACTTCAATCTTTCTCTCATGCTGAAGCCTAAGTCTAAGAGCGTCTTCTATCTTGCCCACATGTTTATACCTATACGTATAGTTTCTCACAGATTTCACCGAGTTTGATTTTAGCTCATTCGTGCGATTACTTTATAAAAATATGATTTTTTCGGTTACACTTCGCTCCCCAAATTAAATGAGTCGAGTTTCAAACAAATTACGCAGCATGAAAGTTACCTCGTATTAAAAAGAAGAAATCAGGTTACTTATTCTTTTAAAGTGGGTATACATATACAATTTGCCACCAAAAGCCACTTCTTAAAAACAACTCGGAGTACACTCGCATAAATTCGATACCGATTATGGATTCAATTTTCTTATTCATGAGAAACAGACGTGACGTGACTGTTTTACTTTCTATATCGCGGGAATATCCTTCTAATATATTATTTGCTGATCCTACTCCGTTGTTGTCTCATTGATAACATGAATTATGACAACGGGAACCATAGCATCCTGTTGAATATTTCATTTAAACAGGCCACATGACTTTTGGCAACGTAATCGGGTCAAGAATTATTTCATTGTATGTACGAAACAACTCTCTTTTAATCTGTGCGTATCTGTATCTGATAATAATCTGCATGTTGTTTTATCGTCCTGACAATATGAATTTAAATTTATTTGCTATTTGCTATAGAACTTAGACCAAAGGACGACCCCTTAGAAAGCGGCGAGTGTCATACTGACGATTGGCTTGGATACGTACGCCATCATATATTGGTGTGTATCTGTGAAAGTCTATGTATATATGTGTGTACAGCTAATTTTGCGTAATAAACACTACGCTCAGTTTATTATAGATACTTCGAGAAAAAAATTGGTCTAATAATCCAAGCTTTTTACATCATCCTTGTATGTTAGTTATTATACATCATCCTTTGCATGTTAGGAAATATTTTCCAACTTGAGCTGATAGGAAACCAGAGCAGGAGTTAGCCAATCAAGGCTATCACCGCCCACAGAAATTCACCAAAACGTACGAAATGCAGTAGGTAATATTACAAAGATACTGGCTGGCAATCCACCAAAATGGGAC
The DNA here is from genome assembly GCA_018250275.1 of Udranomia eurus. Classification (NCBI taxonomy): domain Eukaryota; kingdom Metazoa; phylum Arthropoda; class Insecta; order Lepidoptera; family Hesperiidae; genus Udranomia; species Udranomia eurus. The sequence continues at coordinate 11,276 of DWNJ01000346.1, read as the reverse complement.
TAACTGCAGTACTGACGATGCAGCCTGTCCGGAGGCTGCGGGCCGTGGCTGACGACTGACATCTACGTGACATGCATATGAAGCTATTAGCGATATATACAAGCTAGTTTAGTATATCGAATAAATCATAGATGTACAACTTCGCGCGCAACACTAAACAATTTCAGAGTATGAATCAAGAATCCAGAATCAGATGTTTTAATCCATTATAAGGTATACAAAAACCCATCATAAACTTTCAATGCCTTCAGGTTCTGTGGTAGACCGAGAGAAACAACTGGCGGAAAAAAAACTCCCTTGAAAGCCAATATTATAAAAAGAAAACACGTGTATTTAATAATCATTGCCCTATTCCCGTCCCCGTCTCTGACAATTTTTTTATATAATATATTAAAATAACCTGTCATGCCTTAAAAATTCCTGTATCTTTCGGTGAAAGTTCCATAAAACTCGGTCCAGTCGTTCCAAAGTACCCTGATGGTAAATGCTCACTGCCGCCCATGGACTTCTGTAATCAACCCAAGACACCAAACGCGTAGATACTCTAGAAGACTAAGTTGGAGCTTCATTAAGTGTCCTTTGTGTGTCTCACGTACATATATTTTATATTATTTCAAAGATACCATGTCCATTATCCATTGATTTTTAATGTTCTGTTTTTTTTTATAACTGGTGATTAAGTTGCCATATACTCGTACAATTTCCGTTTAATTCGAAAGATAGCAAAAAAATTGGATGTTTTTTTAACTTGTTTTGAAATTGTTTCGAAACGAGACGAGAGTATTGTCGTAATATAACACTTTATAGACACGTCAAGGCGTAGAATTGCCGCAATTAGCTCATAACTCCCTCGAGAATAGAAGTAATAAAGTTTAAGAGCTGCAGAGCGTTTATACGAGACCAGGAATCTTCATGATTTGGGCCATATAATTTCTATATCTTTATGAATAAATTTTATGTATTGCTCCCCGGAATTAATTACGCAGATTTCGACATTCGCTTTCCATGTAACTCATATGTATGGTAGAAACTTTTACGGTTCGACTCCGGAGGCGCCACCCCACATATTCTGCCTTATAACAGCAGTGTTCTTGCTACTGTGTTCTGGTCTGAAGGGTGTGGTCAGCGAGACATACTTAACCGAGGCGTTCCAACTTATTCCTCAGGGCGCAACGCATTTGTGATCGACCTAAAAAGAATATGATCCTATCTTAGGTTGGTTACAGATGTCCATGGGCAGCAGTGAGCGCTTAACATCAGGTGGACTGCAGGCCCGTTTGCTACCTCCCAGTTATAAAAAAGTTGCCTTATAATAATATATAGTCCTTGCATCGTACATAAATAAAACGACATTACTGACGGTATTAACGGCGAACTTAACGTACTTTACTTACTTAACGCCATAACTTCGAAAAAAAAGTATTTTTAAAGTCAAGCCATAGTTGCTACTCATAAAGACTTTCTCTTACTGAAGAAAACTCTTGAGCTCGCAATCTTAACAGTCACGAAAAGTGTTTTTATATGGTTTTATTGGAAATAGAGATAATAAAGATGTAGATAATGTACTAAAACCTAGGTCCTAGGTAGCAGTCATCACACCACTCTCCTCACTAATCTACTTTTTAATAAATATATATTTCTTTTTAAATACGATCAATTTGATAGATATGTAAATGTGATTAATATACCATGATAATTTATTTTGAGAAAGCAGCTTTATTTCCAATTTTATTCATAATCGTTGTTGTACTGACTTTGCAATATAATTCGAAGAATCAAAATCCAATGTCACATAACTATGCTGTTAAATCGCGTTGAAAACGATTTATACCCTAGAATAAACGTAAAGATCTTCCGCTTTAAAAAATGCCCCTCCGCTAAACAAAATTTATTTAATGTGTAAAATCGTATATTTATTTCAACTGTTTACTAGTATGTGTAGGAAATATTATTGGTTTATTAAAAGTTGCCTGTGTGGTGTGTTGGCTTTGGTGGGGGGTGCATTTTTAGACTGGAACATCTATGCCTACGTATGAGAATTCTGTTCGTTGGCTAATCAGTCCAATATTCCTTAAACAAACCATCTACGGAACAAATAGAGTAAAATGAGTAACGTTAGATGAGTACACAACACATCATGAACATTCTTTCTGAAACATCGCGGAAACAGCTACTTTAATCATCCAATGTCTGTTCCGTAGTATTACTCGTTCTTATTTAATTATTTCTTTTATTGCATAACCATGAAATTGAATATAACATTATGAATAATTTAGTGGAGGTAGAATGAGAAACGTATTTTACGAGAGAGGCATTGCGTTGGGCATAAAAATGAATTCTTCAGAAATGGGGCGATATGCCTTCGTGCCTAATATATGGAAATTAAAAAGAGATTTATATGCGAAAATTCCTGGTCATGACAGTTGTCGACGCGCTGATGTGCGGGTGCGGTCAAGTACCTCTATAAAACGAGTAGAGAGTACGTTTGTTGACTATGCATGCACATATTTCTATATCCATGTAAGTGAGGATACGTAAAGGATTTACATGGAGCAGACGTTTTTAGAAGCGTGAACATTAAAACGGATTGGAACGGTGACGTACAATTTTGCTAAAATGTTGCTAGAATCTGTAATAATGTAATATATAAATGTAATTAATGTACGTGTAATTTGGACGTCCGAAAGACCGTGTCAATAGCAATCAGATGATATAATATGAAAAATATTTTTGATAGTTTTTCAAACTAAGCAATTCGATTATAAGTCAGTCAGTTAGTCTATTTAAAATATCATAGTTATTGAATTAAATAATGTAATTAAAAAGAAGAAATATGTCAAATATTAACATAAATCGCACATGAACAGAACGTAGAACTTGTGTTAGTGTTTCGACGTTCAAACATTAACATAAAATTTGCTTCACGTCAAATTACCAATACCAATATCAATTATCAATCATCATCAATCATCTCCCTCTCTAATCTTTCTCTCAGTGCTGAGGTGCAGTGAGTGCAGTGTGACTTCTATACAAGATTCCATTTACGGTTTCTCTCCATTTGCCATGCGGCTGTGTTAACTGGCATCCTCAATTGTTGGGCCACTTGGTCTACCCATCTCTTAGGGCTGCGTCCTCGAATTTGCCTTGCCATCAATCATCTAAAAGAGTAAAGAAGTATTAAATATTTCAATTTCATTCTATATACAAATTGTTATATACATACTTATTTTTTTATTGCTAACCTGCGAAAAGGATCACCTCATGTTAATTGATCACCGCAGCCCATGTACATTTGCAACACCAGAGGTATCGCCATTTCATGCAACGTCGGCTAAATATAATAAAATTAATATTATATAATAGGTACTTATATAGCTATATATGTATAAGTACCTACCATTTGTATAATATTAAGTAATGCAGGCAGTAATAAAACTAAAAAAGTTAAGAACCATAGTTACGATGTTTTCTACGATTCGGTTAGTCCGAGCCCTTCTGAATCTAAACAAAGGATTGTAAGGAAGCTAATATTAGAGGACAAAATGGCCAACGTAGCGAATAAAACTTATCACATATTTTAAGTAACAGTTTTGCAAAAACAATTAGGCTCGAGTAAACAAATACTTTCTAGAGACCTTTTGATATTTTTGGGATAATTACATTCTGCCCCAAAATAACGTCCCTACACACAATTACAGTGGCATGAGAATGTTTTCATTAAATTACACTATTTGCATAGTAATATTCGAACTAACCGACATTTTGTGGAATAAATTTGTTTGCGCTTATCCAAAAATTTTAGTCGAAATTAAATTTGATTCGTTATATGATTTTGTTCAATGTTTGTTAATCCCGTAATCAAATATCAATAGCGGTCGATTAGTATGATACAACGTCGGTCAATTTACATGACAATAAATTAAAGTTTAATCAAAAAGTTAATCAATCAAACATTTGCATAAAGCGAATTCAGCGCTGTATTTGCAAAATAAATTGTTTCGCCGCGAAAGAGCAGTAAAAATAACTTTAAATTTAAATCATTTCGATTCGGTAGCTACCTATCCGCTTTATATTTAAATTCGGAGGCGTAGGAACAGCCAACGAATGTACTAGTGGGTACTTACTACGCACACGATACGAGAATATCAGAATTTAAAAATGCAAGAATATAAAGTCGAAAGTTTAAATTTAAATTTCGATTGTTCTAGAACGTAAAGCGTTTATCAAAAAGACTGCGTTCGTATTCCGCAATGCGTCAGATGTAAGGGTTAATACACGTGGGCCATGTTTTTCAACAATATCGGAATCAAAAACATCGTCCGTAAGGAATATGAAGCTGCAGACAACGTAAAGGAAAAATACTTGAATATTCTTTTGACGCTCCATTTTCGTTCTAGTAACATGCTCATATACGGTAACCACTTTACAACGGACAGCTGCATAGTCCATGTCCCGCTTGTATTTGTATACTAACTCGTGTGTTGCAGAATCAAGAATGAATCAAATGGTTTTATTAATTACTAGCTGTGTTAGGATTTGTCCACATTAATACCAAATCTTAGGCGATTCCCCATCCATTTCCGAAATAACTTCGGTCTAAGGGCCAAATTAAACGCTAATATATATTCTTATTTTGTTCTAAGTCACATGACTGAAAGAAAGTGAAGTTTTTCATTACGAGAATCTATATTTACATTTTCATTACATATCTCGTATTTTATCTTGCTATTTGGTATGCAAAGGAATCTCTTAATAGTAATAAATTGCTGTACTCATTCGCAAGGATTTGAAGCACAAATCGAGAACGTATATTAATAGGGGTTTCATCCTAACTGCCGCACCTTTTGTGTTTTGGGATTCCACAATAAATGAATAGTATCTATGTAGAACAATATTATGATTATATAGTTCAAAACCAATGTTTGTGAAGTATGTTATTATATAAGGTTATTTCCAGCCAAGTTTAAACGAATTGTTTAGAAGTTCTCAGAATTTGTTTGTTAGTTGTAAAATATTTATTTTATGACGATTGTTCAAAAGCCAGTTGATTTTGAAGGTTGATAACGAGGATGATAACATTTTTGATTAAAAATATAAACTTATTAAAATTTATTCGTTTGATTTTAATGAAAAAGAAACGACATAACTATCCTAATATATCATAATTTGGGCTTCTACCATAGACAAGAAATAGACCAACAATATAAAACTTTCGTAAGAAATCCACTTCAACCAATTTTTGGAACGCATTTTGTCTCGCTTGCGTAACCGCGACTACGCGTAGCGAGCAGCGGGCCTTGGTCCGATACGTGGTTCGAGGGGAAAATGTAGCGGCCAGCGTATTGTCGGTATATGTCTTATAATGTCTTTGCCTACTACATTCAAAGACAAACAAAACTTAACTCATAATTTAGATCGTTATGTACACCTATTTAAAATGTTATACGTCTTAACCGCTAATGAAACATAGTCTTAACCGTTTTACGAGCACAAGATTTAAGATGCTACACTTGCGTTGCATGACATTACTTATTTTTCTTCGCTGAATCTGGTCTACTAGTCTACTAGAGAGAAACGCTTAAACGTAAGTAATGTAAGATTATACTGAAAGAGATACGTCTATAAACGTCTACAAAAAATGTTACATTAAAAATATTCAAGCGTTTGATAACTTAATAATAGATATTCAAAGAAACAACCATTCGCGAATCGCTTATGACAAGTGAAATTATAATCGCAAATTCAAATCTCGGATTCATCAAACACGACAAATAAAGCAACAGATGGCGGCTATAATAAATGTCGTATTCAAATCTACCAACAATTATTTCAGCTATCGCGATTAATTTCGTGCGTTTCGTTCATTTGCATTTTAACGACAGTTCGAGAGAGGCAGCTTGGTTAACATCTGCTGTTGAGATGATAAAGATTCGGTGTAACTTATGAGGAATAAAAGCTTATGCCTTGCATGTATAAACGAGTGTATATTTTTATCCGTCTACTTCTTTTACAGACAGATATGGCACATTTATGCGACTGAATCAAAGCTTGTGTATGGTATGTATGTACCTTTCATATCTACTACAGTCTAGATTTTACAGACCGAACTTTAATTATGCTTTTTACTAGTCAAGTGTGCTAATAAATATACGCTTTCACACATTAAAATAATTTTGTTTTGTAAAGGGGCGTGCATTTTAAAAATGGATGATCTTTACTTACATCTGTTTGGTTTTAGTAGAAATGCCCTTTTAATTTATAATAATATTAGCATTATTTTAATACATTTAATTTGATATAAGAATACCCAACTAAATATAGTTTTAAACCTGTAAATACCGTTTTGAAGATGGTAGAACCTTGTACGGTTCGACTCCGGAGGCATCACCGTGACACTTTATTTCTGCTTTATAACAGCAGTATTATTGCTGGTGTGGTGTGGTTTGAAGGATGTGGTCGGTGGGAGACATATTTAACCGTTCAAATTAGTCGTCAGGGTTAGCAACGCATTCGTGGTCAACCTAAGAAAGAACTTCGGTCCTGTCTTGAGTTGATTACAGAGTCCGTGAGCGACAGTAACAGCCATAAAAACCCTCTCGATAAAAACTCCCAACAGAATGCAACAATACAATTTTAATTCATATACACATGTGGTCCTATAGGATTTACTATACAATGAATCAATCTATTCAGTACGAGTGTCCGAAATCCTGAAATGTTCGCGTATTTTGTTTTTGTGCATAGAAATGCTTTTGTAGCGTTGACAAACGGACACGCCGGTCAGACCACCTGTGCAGTTAAACTGCAACTACAATTGCACAGGGGTTGAGTATTTTCAGCTGCAAACTTTTTGTAATTTTTTTATATGTTGCCTGTCGATGAGACAGGCCACCCGATGTTAAGTGGTAATTTCTAACACCAGAGAAAAAAGAAAGGTTATTGTTTGTCATTTTCAGTTAAATAGCCTTTGCCTGCGGCTTCCCCCGCGTTTCGTGTCACTTCTAAATAAATAATAAAAATATACATCCGACATTTTCTGATTGTATTAGATCCGCGTGAAACAAAAACAGCATTTATACGTCCGTAAATACTTCGTCGCCGCTGTAATATATTAAAATCACGGGATAGAATAACGAAAACACCATTCACATAATAGCCAAATCATTTAATGTCAAACACGGTTTCGATTTACCCTGTTATTAATTTCGATATTTATTGTCATATGTTATATTAAATTACACAAAATCTTTATAAATTGCAGCCCATGTGTGATTCTGATGAATAAGCTTTGTTCAATAAAAGGCTGATCAATATAATAATACCTATTTAAGAAAACGCATTGTAAGTAGATAGTGTCTAAAAAGAAAATAAAACGATTAAATTGTATGAATTTTAAGTAGAATGTCTATTAGGTAAATGAACTTTACGTTTTACAATGTACTACAATGTACAACATTAGTGGTTACAATTAATCTAAAACTAATAAGCTATATAAGATTACTATCTTCTCAGGTAACTATTTATGGTTTACTAACATTACTTCTCATGAAAGCGATAAAATTTATAACACAACTCAGATTAGTGTAGGCACTAATAAATGCGTGGTGATAAATGAACAACATAAATAACGTAATACGTTTCTCAATAAAATAAAGTCGTAAAGGTTCTATGTTAGGTTTAATAGGGTCTCGTAAAATAAGTATTTAGTGAAAATACCAACATTTTCGACCGAGGGTTTCGGAATGTGGACAGTATATTACAAAGGTGAAAACCAACCTCGGCGAATCGGTATTTCAATTCTAAGGTTCGGTACTGACTTGAAGCAGTACACAATTGGTCCAACATAATTTATAATATAGTTATACTAATCTGGATTCATAGATTCGTATAACTACATAATTGTTAGTAGTACTTAGTTATTATTTGTACACAATTATTTCAATATCATTTATATATAATAAAAAATAATTAGCATATTGATATTGGAACCATCCCATCTTTTGTTCTAAGCACCAAATTGCACTATGCACTTGCCTAAGATAATCGAACCGAATTTAAACTTAAAGGTGAGTGCTATTTAATTTTATTACATTGAGATAGCAAATAAGCATCCATTTGTCCTTTTTATGTAATTTTAGACCCGCGTTTGACTGCTATCTCATCTGATGGTAAGTGAGATGCCGTCCTACATGCGGCACGCTTTTCTAAGTGCCTATTCACTCTTTATTTGAATAGCCCAAAGGAAAGCTGGAAAGAGTTCCGCGCCTTAGCGGATTTCAACAGGAATGAGCTGATAAGACGTTTCTGCCGTATCGGAGAAACATCAACTAATGACCTAATAGTAAGGGGCAGTGCTGGTCAATGAACTGCAGATCGAAATGAAATCCTATTTGAGGTTGATAACAGATGTGTTGCTACCCCTGAGGACTAAGTTGGACTTCTATCTTTCCACAAGCATGCATTTCATTCTAAGTGGTCGCTGCCGTTGAATGAACTCAAGACAGAATTCAAATTATGTTTACGGTCGATATCAGATCCATTGCTTCCCCTGAATATTCAGTTGGAACCTCTTTAGATACGTCTAACCACACGAACCACATCCCTACGTGACAATACGTGTGGCGACCGTTTCTATCGCAAGTAATTTGTATCAGGTTTTATATTGGCCGCAACCCTTTTCGTGTCAATATGTCCCATTGTTGAGACTGTCTCTTCTCACATCCGAAATGGAGCTTACTCCACCACGCTGCAATGTGCCCTTCGAAGCACAGGAGCATATAACTATGTCGCTATCGGTCAGACCCATCCAGTTACTGACCGCGCCCGACGTTGCTTAAGTTGATCACATGCGATCTACATAAGCTGCGGGGCTCTGCACACTTCAGCCTTACTAATGATAATGAAAAAGATTTTCTTAAGATTAAATAAAAACGAATGAATGAGGTCCGCGTTAGTCTACTTCTCGTTCGACCTACATATGTTTCTCGTACTCAGTAAAACTCCAGTTGGCGCGCTCGTTTTCTTGTTACATTACACGCAAATTCACTTTGTCAGTGTTCACCTTGATGTCTAAAAGCTAAGCGACGAAAAGCCTTTAGAAAGGGAAATATGCGAAAAACACATTCCCCGAGCGCATGTTTGACTCTGAATAAACAAGATGCTGGTCGATTTTTGCTATCTAGTACTAAACTGACTATTTTGCTATCTAAATTTTGTGACCTTAATATTGTTACTAGAAGAGTATATCTTTTAACGGTGGTAGGACCTTTTACGGTTCGACTTCGGAGGCACAGCAACATTGTGTGCTGACGTGTTCTGGTGTGAGGGAACAAGAGAGACATACTTAACCGAGGCGTTCCACCTTAGTCCTCAGGGGTAGCAACGCATTGTCGACCTGAGAAAGCACTTCGATCCATTGTCCATGTTTGATTGTCCATGGGCGGCAATGAGCACTTACTAAGTGGAATGCATGCGTTTGCTACCTTTAAGTTATGAATAAAATGGCACAATACGTGGAACGTAATAATTAAATATTTGTATGAACTGGTAGTTATGTAATACAATTTAATACTGTTATTTGATACACTTGGTGTTGTATGCTCCAGGCCTTTCCTGTTTAATCCTTTAAACATGATATAAAACATTTCATAACCTAAAATGTTAATCGTAAATTATTATTCGCCGACCCGAATGTCACATTGTTCATTGATCTATATAACTTGTATAGTTCAATGGCCGAATGTATGACTGAATGATGTAAATTGTGTCAAAATATTACGTTGTGTAAGTAATTATAGTATAAATTATAAGCGACAATAGACCAATGCCTAGTTTATCGGACTTGGATCGTAGGTTCGATCCTCACTATGGACGCATCCACTCCTAACACAAGCCTTTGAGTTTACTTGGAGTGGTCGATTAAATTACAAGTATGTATTGACTCTCTAGTTAGTTATGCTTTTTTTATTAAATAAATATCCTTGTCTCATGGAATTTTAGTGTTACCTTAGTCTTTTGTGAAAGTAATATTTAGTTCCAATAGCCTAATATTTTACGTCATCCGATATACTTTATGATCCGTTTATTTTTAACCTTAATATTGCTAATTCCGAATAGTTTTCTTTGCAAAAAATATACGGAAAACAACATATGTAAAGATTGCAAAGTCCGTGGTGCTTTTTATTAAGATTCAACTAAGTCAACATCATACGTTCATAGTTAGAAATGCTTTTCAATTTTGCCTTTTTGTCCCTCTTTAAAGTCACATTAACAATTCCATTTGAGTCCAAAAATAGCGAGGAAGTCCCGCGCAAAAATGGCGCAGCGTTACCAACTCCATTGCGCCAACTTTTTTACTCAACTCCAAAACTTTAAACCAACAAGAGCCGTGCGGAGGCGGTCGACTGTGAAAAGTTAGCAAATTGTTTACGAGAATTGAAGCACAACGCGCGATGCACCGACAGTGTGTTGCCGCGGAAGCGAAATGGCTGAATAAAGTGAGTGCAAAATGGCGTACAGTAATAAAATGGCGAAAATGTTACTTAATTATAAAGTTCGTTTTAGGTTACTTGTATAGTTGATTTGAAAAATATTACATATAATAAATCTGTAAGCTATTGCTTTCTGTACATGTTTATTTAAATAATAGAACCCAATTTTTTTTAATGTTTGTCTGTGCATTTGTGCACGCTAATCTCAGAAACGGCTGATCCGATTTTAATGCGCTTTTCACTGATGTTGTAAGCTTCACGGTAACGAGACGGATACAGGGACGGGGATGCGGTACGCAGTGCGCCGAGTCAGCTAGTTTGAGAGTAAATTGTACGTACGTTACAATGACAGTTTGTTTCTACTTTAATGAACGCAAAATTCAACAATTTCATCTTAATAAAATTAAATACAAATGAACCACAGCGCGCGATGCACCGTCAGTGTCTTGCCATGGAAACAAAATGTCTTAATAAAGCCAGTACAAAATGGCGTGGGATAATAAAATGGCGAAAGTGTTGGTACTTAATTATAAAGTTAGTTGTAGGGTGTTCGGATACTAGATTTGTATTGTAGAATAATGTGTACGGTTTGTATTGTGTCTGCACGGAATTCGAATTTTTCACTAAAATTGTTTTGCCTGTTTTATTGCGGAAATCTTTAAATAAATGTAAATTAATTATTTTTTTAATTTACTAAATAAAAAAACAATCAATATAATAAATATATTATATTATTACTAACTGACTGGGTTTTTATTTAGTAAATTAAAAAAATAATTAATTTAC
>DWNJ01000345.1:0-16022 GCA_018250275.1 Udranomia eurus | reverse complement strand
TGAATATTCTCTTAATTTTAATTTTAAGCATAATTAAGCAGCAATAATGGATAGTTTGTCAGTAGTTGTAGTAAACATGACAACAATTTTGTAAATCTCGAGCAGAGAAGCATAAGGCCTAATATAAAAATTTGACCAAAAATTACTTTTCGACACAGCTCATATAAGAATTTTCTTTTCTTTTTAACCATCCAACAAACATGGGTCTATCCCTGTTCATTCTTAATTATTTTATAATGTTTTCGATCAGCTTTGGTAATTTATCTGATTATATCTAACCATCATGTCATAATTTCAAAACAACTGTATATTATGCTTTAAATTTTTAAAACCAAACGATCATCATTTATGTAGTTCCTGTTTTTACTAATAATATCAGTATTAAGTACATTTTGATAGTATATACATTAGTAAAAATTTCTTTTCCACAAACCATTTTTTATATTAGCATAATCCAAAGAAGGTATGCTGGAAGATATTTCAAAGAGAAATAACTATTACCATTGTACAGTTGTTTTCTTCGTCCAAACTCTTAAGCTTAGTCTGTGTATGAATATTTAAATAATATCCAATAGTTATAATGGACACAAAAACCATAGCTTTGCACATACTTTCACCGTTACAGGTACGAGCGACGCAAGATCATTGACAAGGTATCTGCTCATATCGACTCTAAGAAGGCGAGCAAGCTTGCCGACAAGGTCCTAGCGCTCGCCCAGGAGTATATATCCTCTTCAAAGACACAGAAGAGGAAGCATGATTCAGGGGAGAAGGATCGGGATATTAAAAGGTATCTTTTACTTGGACGATTATGTATCCATAGAAAAATATATTTTTACTATCACACACCAGGATTCCCTGTGTAGTGGGTGCCATGGACAAGATATAGATAGACAAGAACACACCTAAACCAATAACAAAAATTTAAACTTAATTCAAATTTCTGCAACATTTTTGCAATTTCTTTCTGCTAATCGGCCCAGAATCCTATAAATGGCAATCCTTATGATATGATATGATCATTATGTCGTATGGGTCGTAAATTTAAAATTGGTCGTAGTCAAATTAATATTTAAAAAAATATATTTTATAAATAATTTTATTTCACATATTCGAAATAATAATTTCTAGATCCCGTCACGATGAGAGACATGAGCCGCGGGAAGACAAACGCGACAAGCAAGAGAAAGACAAGGAGAAGGAAAGAGATCGAGAGAGGGAACGCGACAGGGAGAGGGACAGAGACAGGGAGCGAGAGAAGGAAAAGGAGAGAGAGAGAGAGGACAAGATCGGCAATGGTATAGAGATTCCGTCGATAATGCCTGAAGGGGAAACGATCGGGTCCAAAATGGCAGGACTCAGTGCAGATAAAATTAAGGTAAAAAAAATCTTTATCCTCACTTCATCATCATCATCATCATCAACCGCAAGAAGTCTACTGCTGGACATAGGTCTCCACCAATGATTTCCAGTGGGACCTTAATTTCATTAAATTCTTCATCACTTAAATTCATTGTTTGTTTGATCTTTCATGCCATATTATCTGGCATATACATTACATATACATTATCTGGAGTGCAGAAAAGTAAAAGTTATCCAGATAAAAATATGGTTTTCCAGAATAGTCAAATTGGATAGCTAGATATTCCAATTAGGATCTAGGATCTCCTGTATTGCCGAAACCACAGCAACACTAAAATCCACACAAAGAATAGAAATTTAAAATTATTATCCATCATCATCATCATCTATCAAGATCCATCGAATGCTTGCTTGCTGTCCATATGTCAAATCATTTACTTATTTAAGGTTTTTTTTAATCAAATTAATGTTTATAAGCATTTTATTAAAACATATTACGAAAGTTTTTTATGGCTCACGAAGTCTACGACTTTCATGTTGATCCGCCTTAAAGTTATAGTTAATAAAAAGAATAATTTGTATTCCTCAATATTAAGCAATGAGGGTGAGGAATAATTATGTATTCCTCACCCTCAGTGCTTAATATTGTAGATGTCAGTTTTCTAAATGACTAAAAACATGAATGATTACCGCCAACAGCTGATGATGGCTAACGCGCAACGCGAGATCGAGGAGCGCAAGCGTATGCTGACAGCGATGAAGAGCGAACCGAAGCCGGGCGTGAACGCTGCGGTCGCTGCGGCGCAGCAGATCAAGGTGCAGATGCAGCAGAACAATGCCATCCCACCGCCGAGCGTGATTAAGCCCGTGTTGTACTCGAAGCCCGGTTAGTTATTGGATTGTTGATCAGAGTATTTGGTTAAGCTTAGTGAGTGGGTGGTTGAAGTGATTGGATGAGCCTGGTGACTGATTGGATTGTTGGTTGGAGTGATTGGATTAGTCGGATGAGTGAAATCACTTATTCTTGGTTGGAGTAATTGTATGTGACTCGTGTGTGATTGGATTGTTGGTTGTGGTCATTGGGTGAACCTGATGAGTGATTAGATATATTAATACATTTCCCTTAAGTTATTTATATGCTTGCAATGGCTTTTACAGAGGCGATGCCGATCAGTCAAGAGGAGTTGGAAAAGCAACGGAAGATAGCAGAGCTGCAAGAGAGGATACAGCGGAAACTCGCTGGTAAAGATCCTTTAATCCTTTAATATGTGTAAAATGGATTATATAATCTTTTTTTTAAAATACTAAATAATGGATGATGTAAGTGGTTTTAATTCAGTGAAATTCACATATTTTTTTTGTTCAATAGAATATAGCAATAAACAAAAACTTTAGGCCACCCCTATGCCAACCTGTTTTTCAAAATAGTTGTAGAAATGAAAATGTTGAAAAACTGTTTGTTTGTTTTTTTGGGTCGTGCCGACATACTAAATAACTTGAGTTATATTATCTTGAAATATATTATACGTGGGACACTGGTTGCACAATATACTACTGTGTATGTGTATGTGTACAGGTGGAGCGCTTGCGGCGGGGCGCTCCGGTCCCGCGCCGCTGATCCTGGACCGCGAGGGCCGCACCGTGGACCCCAGCGGCAAGCGCGTGCAGCTCACGCACGTCGCGCCGACGCTCAAGGTACGTTTATCTATGTATCACACTTGGGGAATGAAAACAGGAAAATTTAAAACGAAACGTACTCGTAATGTATTCCACCTGTACACTTGATGAATGAAAAAAAAGAACCAAATAGTTTGAGCTAACCGATATACGACACTAGATGAATTAATAGAAAAAAGACGTCTTTGTGAAATTACGATTGCGTTTTGTGCCTGGGTATGTGGTCGGTTGGTAACCACAAAAATGTGCAAATTAGAAGTACCAAATTATATGACAAAAAAATTCAAAATTGTAAAAAAAAAAACATTACTCCCTTCTTAATTAAATATTACGTAAGCTGATGAATAGACAAAAACGAAATTTCGTAGTAAAGTACTACCGTAGATAGTAAGATAGTATTAAAATATTATATTAATCGTATTATTATATATAAGTATTTCTTGTCATCTCATTTTCTCTTTTGTAAACATTTCGTCCATATTTCTATACTAATATTATAAATGCGAAAGTAACTTAGATTAGAGATTAGTAGATACACAAAACTACGCTATAATAAGAACAACCCACAATGGCTTGTAATTAAGCACTAACATGATTGTCGAGCAGACCCTACACTGAGTATTATTACTAATACTTAATAAATGAAATACTTCATTCCAAATATATTAATTGATTAAGTACGTTGTCACGTTCACCAGGCGAACATAAGGGCGAAGCGGCGCGAGGAGTTCCGCGCGCAAATGTCCGGGCAGGCGACGTCCGAGCCCACGGCGGACGCGTCGTGGGTGGACGAGCGCGTCGCGAGCAAGCCGCCCGCGCGCGCCAAGCGGGCGCTGCGCTTCCACGAGCCGGGCAAGTTCAGACAGATGGCGGAGCGGCTGCGCGTCAAGGTGCGTGCGTGGTGGATAGATGGCGTTGTTACCAAAACTGGTGGTTGAAGGTGGTAGAACCTTTTACGGTTCGACTCCGGTGGCACCACCGCCTCACCTATTTCTGCTTTATGACACCAGTGCTCTTGCTGGTGCGTTCTGGTTTGAAAGGTGTGGTCAATGTCAAAAAAACAAGATTTTACTACACAACAAGTTCTCAAATTTGGCTTATGACCATGGATACTTTGAGAATGATTGATAAAAAAAATGAAAAAATTATATACCTTATTATTTATTTATATGTTTGAATAAATGTTATTGATAATCCTTATACTATTGGAAACGGAATCATTAGTTGCTTAATTTAACGACACAACTAATTTTGAGATATAAAAAATAAAATGTACATATACACATATAATATAATTTTTTTATCTGAAGAAGCATAAAGTACCTACACAAAAAAGCCAACATGACTGCTCATAATGGCCAATTGCCATGTTAATTTCAAATCGTTCTATCTATCTCTGCGCAGGCCCAACTGGAGAAGCTGCAGAACGAGATATCGCAGATAGCGCGCAAGACCGGCATCTCGTCCGCGACGAAGCTGGCGCTGCTGGCGGCGGACACGCCGCACTCGGACCGGGTGCCCGACATCGAGTGGTGAGTCGCCGGTACCTGGTCTGCGTGTAGCACCGTGTGGGTGGCGGGAACCGCCCGGTCGGTGAATAGCGTTATGTGGCAGTCATCCAATCGCTTAATAGTATCGCAGTTCACGCACCCGATTAATTAATAGTATTACATAGGAAATTTACTGATTTGTGTATTCGCCTCTTTACTACGTTTTGGGAAGTAGTCATTGGTTTTCATTTCTAGTACATTTTTAAATTAATTTGCGTACTTTTTAAGTACACAAGTCAGGCAATGTGTGCGATATTTCTATAAAATATGTGTATTTAATATCTTTGTAGATATGTATAGAGAATTGCAATTCATCTAGTCCACGTGTCATGCCGTTTGCTGTCGCACCGGCGAACGAGTCAATATTACTTGGAAAGGGTATTTAAAATATGTATCATATCTAAACATATTAAAATTTCCCAGGTGGGATAGTGTGATCCTCATGACGCCCGAGGAGCGTGAGGCGGCGGGCGGAGGCGCGGGGAGTGGTGCGGCGGCCGCAGCGGCTGCGGGAGCGACGGTGGGAGAGGGGGGTGCGGGGCAGCGCGTCGCCGCGTGCAACACGGGCGCCGACGACATAGTGGAGAATCTTAACGAGCGCGCCATCACCAATCTGGTGGAGCATCCGCAGCAGCTGCGCCCGCCGAGTGAGTGCATCTATCTCTTTTACACACACATAAGCGCAAGTACGCTCTGTCACTTTCGCGCGTGCACGCACCCACACAGACCCGAACACGGTCGCGCGCAAACACATATGAGATACCTCTTTCAAATACGTACGTACGCGCCCTCGGACGGCTAACCGGCATGTTTTTGTTTATTTAGACATTCTTTTCAGTTTTGTTTCAATTTTTATTAATGTTTTTTCTCCCTTCATTTCGCTCAATTTGTTACTCTTCTTTTTCACTCACATAGTTGAAGGAAAGAAATAAGTTATTGACACCACCACTACTACTACTATTAAACAATCTTCTCTCCTCTCCTCTTCCCTTTTCTTTCGTCCTGTCCATATTTGGTGACACTTTTAAACACACAGTCAATACATAAAACGCAATATTCGTGTAAAAAACATGCTTTATTAGTCACACAACATTGTAAAGTACAAAAAAATTATCAAAATCGGGTCATAAATTACGAAGTTTCCTAGTATACGTACATTTAAAAAAAGGCATTGAATTGATTAACCTCCTTTTTTGGAATCTATTATAAAAATTTTGAAATCCCATTTTTCGAACCCGCACGAACACGTCCAAAGTACCGCACAACATACCGCGATAAGCACTCCCGGTTCCGTAGTACTCGTATTTGCGTTGTATTTATTTTTAATAGTTATAACCAGAGACATTATAAGAGATAGAGCAATAAAACAAAACTTTCGTAATAAATCCGCTTCAACCAATTTTTGCGCGCAAGGGCGCCAAGTGCGAATGAAAATGAAAAGGAAAGAGAAATTTTGTCTCACTTGCGTAACCGCGACTATGCTTCGCGAGAAGCGGGCCTTGGTCCGATACGTGGTTCGAAGGGAAAACGTAGCGGGCAAACGTAATTTCGGTCTGTCTTATAATGTCTTTGGTTGTAACGTATACAATATACCTACCATTATAACGTTATGCACAATCGTTGACGGTATCGTTATTTGTTACCATTTAAAAAGGTATTAATTTTCATTAACAGAAACATTTAAAAAAATTGTTGACTGTTTAACAAAGTGATACAAATAAGATACATAATTCCTTCAGAAAAGTCTTCCCTCCATCTACAATTAAAAATTTGAAGTAATTTATATTTAATTTATTTTAAATTAAATAGAATGACTAACATTTTTAAATTATTATGGCATCTTAACGTTATAACATCGAAAACGGTTATACATATAATTTATGTTATTACGATAAGTGTAAATTCCTAATTGATTCGTTTAGTTAGGTTATGGAACAATTATGAAACAAAATTAAGGTTTTCTGATCGGAAAACATTGAAATCCAATTCTTTTGAAACCCTCCGCACAGCCAAAAGCACCGCACAAAATACACGCATCTAAAATCTCGCTCGTTTCCGTCCTGTTAATGTTATCGTTATTTGCAACCGGTGTTACACTATAAACAGGGTACGGGCTAAAAGTGTAATTCACATTTTTAGGATAAATGTTCACACCATACGGTCCAGTGAAATTAGTGTTGTACTGAGGGTAATTCTGTGTTACATTTACCTTCGTAACATATTGTCCTGTGTAATTAGTGTTGTACAGTGGGTAATTTTGTGTTACATTTCCCGGCATTTTATATTTCATATTCCAACCGGTTTGAGGTGTTGAAGCTACTTTTGTGTTGTATTTGATATTTTGGTTGTACAAGTCATGATACGGTTTAATTTGAGATGTGTAAGTATGTGTAGTTTCAGGTTCGGTGATAACATATTTATGTTGTGGATAAATTATATTCTTAAACCAATCAAATGTTCTACTTAACGTTGTCTTTTGTTTAACGTTATAGTTGTTATATGTATAGTTATTTTGTAGTAAGTCGTTATACCCGTTACGATTATTTTGTGTTAGTTCGTTATTTTGATTGTTATAACCGTTCTGGGCATTATAATAATTGTTTTGGTTATTATGAACTGGGTATGTGTACCCATTAATATGTCCATCTCCGTTGAGATTATTATAGTTATAAGCATTGTCGTTATAATTAAAATATCTCCCATTTCCATTATTATTATTTGTATAACCGTTTTGGCTATTGCTATAACCATTATTGTTAGATATATACTTATTTTTATTTTGATTATTGTAGTGATTTTGCATATCTCTTTTTACCCTTTCGTAAATATCAGAAAATATGTCTTCGTTGTGTTCTTCATTATTAACTTTTTTATTTCCGTTAGACGTCGTCGAGTGTAATGCGTCGTTTTTTGATTTTTGATTGATGTTATTTATGAACCTCTTATTTAAAAATAAGTTATCTCTAACTAGTATACTTGATTGCTTTTTAATTGCATCTGAATATAGTCTCAATTGTCTATCACTTATGTTTCTATCATTTACCTTTAGTTTAGTTGAATCCACGCCGGGACCCCGTTCGTTCCTGTTTGTAGACATTTTAGATTTATTCAAGACATTAAACAATTCCACCAAATGATAATCGCTTATAAAATCATCTTGGACATTATTATTCCCTTCAATAGCATTTGAATTGCCTGTTGGTTTCAAACCGCCTCTAGTCGTTATTTCAACTCTTTCTCCGTAATTTTCCTCCTCTTTTGGTTTGTGTTCGTCTCTTAAATTTCCTATTTCGTTGATGTGTTCCGCGCCTTGATTAATTGCGAAAATGTTTACAGTTCGTTTATGTTCCTTCAGTTTCACGTCATCAAAATTACCTTTCACCTTGTTTATTTTCTCTCCGAAAGTGTCTTTCTCTTCTTCTTCCGTCTTTTCTCTTCTTAAATTCTCTTTTTCATTGATCTCTTCTACAGATTGACTTGATTCAAAATGGTTGATATTTTCGTCATTCTTTAGATTCACACCACTAATATTATTCGACACTTTGTTAATTTTCTCTCCGAAATTTTGTTTATCCTTTTGTTCCGTTCCTTCTTTTGCATTTCCTATTTCGATGATGTCTTCTACGCCTTGATTTGTATGGAAATTATTTACAATTTCTCCATATCTCTGCAGTTTCACATCATGAAGGTCGTTGGTCACTTTTTCAGTCAAGTCTCTCCTAATCCGTATATCGTAAGGCAAGTTCTTGGGCGCTTCGAAATTTCGACTCTTGGCCCATATGTTAACTAATGCCACCAATGTATACACCGGTAGCAGCATTCTGTCAGCCTCTTAATGTCACTGCTCCATATGAACTTACAGTGTCTTTGTAAGTAAATGTTTCTCAAATTGTTCGTATCCAAGTACTTTAACTGATAGTAGGATATATTTATCTTATTTCAAGTTCAATCTTCTCTTGATGTTTCTTAAATTGTCCGTTTCCGACCACTTGAACTATTAGAGGCAATATTGATCTTAAGGTTTTGAAATTCAATCTTCACTGCATCTAATTCGCTTATGTTTTTGAAACTGATCGTCTCTTAGAACGTTTACAGATTATAACGTGTTCGAGTCGGAGACTGACTGAGCGTGTCTGAGAACTTTAACCGATAGTTGGGTTATATTTAACTTTGTGTTATTCGAATTCATTATAATTTTGAATCATGTTTCCTTTAACATGATGCGTAGCGGCCCTTCCTGTTGTTATATGCCCTTCATATTGTTAATTGCAATTATGTTTATCTTAAAATTAATTATAAAATTAAGTATATTTAATACCGTTACCGAAGGAGTTATTGGAGGAATTAATCAAACTTATATAGGTTAATTATAAATAATATAAATTTACATTATATTTATTTATTTTGTTACTAACTGGTGCCTGCGCACATACATACATATATTAAGTAGAATGGCAAAGTTTTATCGGACTTATTTGACACTTATTGTATGTTGATCAATTTATAGAGTATCTCTATAAATTAAAGCGTGTTCTGATGTATAATATATTTACTGTAAAGTTTTATCGGTTTAGTAGTTTTTGCGTGAAAGAGTAACAACCATCCTTATAAATTACTATATAATTATTATACGTTACTGAATAACAACATTTTGTTTTAAAACACAAAAATATATATACTTATTTTAACGTCCGCTTACAAGCTTACCGATGTCTTCATTCTATTAGCGCTATAAGTGAATATTTAAAAACGAGTATTCTATTCAAATGTTTAAGTTGGATGTAGGAAGTCGCCTTTTTTTTTCTTATATCTGTGAGGTAGCAAACGAGCATGCAGTCCACTTGATGGTAAGTGGTCACTGCTGCCCATCGACATCTGTAACCAACCCAAGATAGGATCGAAGTTCTCTCTTCGGTCAATTCCAAATGCATTTCAACCCCTGAGGACTAAGTTGGAACGCCTCGATTAAGCAAGTCACCTTGATCACACTCTTCCACCCAGAACACTGCTGTGTTCTGGTTTGCTACAAGAACACTGCTGTTATAAAACAGAAACCTCAGTAGCCGGGCAGTTCAGATGGTTTCAACCCCCTGCCAGACACCTTCATAAATTATGACCCTACTCTCGTAGTAGTATAAAACCTGAATTTTATATATGTTACTTGGGGCATTATCAAAAGATACTTACCCTCAGTAGTCGGACGGTTTTAATGGTTTTATCATCTTGCCAGACGCGTTGAAAGTCTGCTGTGGGTGTGAGCGCGGATGAAATCACGATCGATACTCCCATAGTCGCTGACCGTTCCTACCTGTGTGGGGTACATGCGCAGAGAAACAATCAGCTCTTATATCAAGAGTCTGGCGACCGTGGGCTCTTGGGATAACACTATATTATATTTCGCACTATATTTACCTCGATGACTTTCGCTAAAATAAAATTTAAGATACACAAAAGAACTTTAAAAACATACATCTAATTACAGTTTTTGCTTTGCTAATAACTATATAGTAAGTCGTGCGGTTTGAAGGGTGCCACAGACCACATAAACAGATATGGTATCTGTTTATGTGGTAGTCATATTTTTGGTGAGTTAAGGAAATAAACAACGTACGAGTATAATTATAATGCATGAAATTTATATATTTATGAAACTCTTGAACGTACGTGGAAAATAAAACTGCATATTTTATTGTATTGTTTTATTGAAGCACACATACCAAGTGAGCCTAGTATTGTTTTGAGTAGTATACCTATTTACATTCCGTATCTCCATACTGACTCTCCTTGGCCAGTTCGTTAACATTGACGTATGCACTTTTTGCAATACCGTAGTCCGCCTTCAACTCTTCAAACAAATGTCTAATGATTTCTTCAATATGTTCCTGGCTATTTTCACTTTGATCTATGTCTTCTCGAGGTCCGTAATATTTTGCAAGCTCACCTAACAGATGTTCGTTGCTGAAATCTTCAATCATTAGATTTTCAATGTCTAAGACGTGTGTTGTCTCCTTCGCACACTCTGTGTGTTTCTGTCCCTCGTTAGATTCTGATTCATTTGTTAGTTTTAGTTCGTCCTCGTTCAATCTAATGTCCTCGTGTGAGGTTATCGCGGTTACTAAGAGTAGTACAATTATGTTAAGGAACAACGTGGTGTGCTTTCTGTTCATCACAAACATGACCCGATATTCTTCCATCAATGGCTTTTTGTGTCTCACGGGTCTCTTCTCACAACCATTGGACGCCTGGAGCATACTCCACCTCGCCGTTCCAATGCGTATTGGCGTTGGAGCAAGTACTGGATACTGGCCAAAGAGTGCCCTCCGGGACCGACTGCTTCACGCGTTCTCAGAAGCACGGAATCGGTCAGATCCATCCAGTTGCTGACCGCCGACCGATGTTGCTCAGCCTGCTCGGTTGTATGCGAACCTCACAAGCCGCGGCTTATTTAATGGTACATACAATTAGTTAGTTACAACACATTATTATTTATTCGCGACACTTTATTATTAGATCGCCACTGCTTCCACCCGATGTGTGATTGAGGATAATGTAACAATGATCGTTGAGGAAATTATTTTACTTTTATTATTGTGAACTACGACCCGAACTACTTGTATTCACACGATCACATTGTACATACATACATGTCTATACATATAATAAAAGGTTGAAGAGTTCCATTTTGTGCATTGAATAAAAACTAACTTTAATTTTTTTAACTTAACTTTAATAAAATCTAACTCAGATATGAGTATAGCTGTTAGTCATCGACACCATATAGGCTACGATGGGTTCGGGGAGGGGGAGGGGGATAGGAACAGGAAAATGATTTTGAGGCAGTAGGATGTGCGCCGGGTCAGCTAGTTCATCATAATATTGAACATGATACCAGTTATAGTTCCAAAATGTATGGAAGGGGGAAGAGAGGAGCAGGCGATGCTTAACTTAAACTTAACAGAAAAGCAACGGCTACTTTAGACATCCCGTTCTTATTGTTGGAAACCAGAAAATATGAATTAGCGGAATCTACAGTAGCTATAAGTCTGCGTTCGTATGTGTATTTAGTGTGTGCGTGAGTGCGTGCGCGCGTATGTATGTGTGATGAAGACGGGACATGGGTAATTCAACTTAAATAATTATAGACAACTCATGGTTTGAATCCAGAGGCACCGCCGCCGCACCTATTTCTGCCTTATAACAGCAGTATTCTTGCAGCTGTGTTGCTGGTTTGAAGGGAGTGTGAGACACAATTAATCGAGATTTTCAAACTTAGTCCACGGTGTAGGATTTGTAGTTGACATGAGAAGGAAGGATCGGTAAAAAACAAACAAACTGACTCTTCGGCTTTATTAGTATAGATATGAATAATAGAAATATATACCATAATATGAATACGTGAAGGAAACCATGCCTTCGACGCACACACGTATAGACACGTAACGTCATTTGAATACTGAATCGAGAGTGACGTGAGCATCGGAAATGTCAAATAATTAATGTCATTTTGTGTAGTCAAAAAAAACCTTTTTAATGATTCTATGGGTATAAAAATATAGATATTTTGAAAGTGATAATTCTAAGATCGGCCGATACGCCGATACGGTCGATTTTTGTCAACAGCTAGGCAATTTCTAGTTACTAATATTATACGAATAAGTTACCTAATAAACTTCAAGATTCATTCAAGTATTCAACGTCATTTTGAACAATTTATACGTCGTAATAGTAGTATTTGTTGTACGCGGCGTATCCGTACGGAGTCACGTACAAGTCGGCCAGCCGATCTCTTTTCGGGGTGACGCGATGGCGTTCATCACTACTGTCGGTGCTGTACTGTCTCTGTCTGTTGTCCTTGCTTAGAACGTTGTCTGGAAGACTTTTAAGGGTTAACAATAGTGTAGACATATCGAGTACAGGTATTATGTTACGTGTGTATGTATCTTTTTCGTTTGCTTTCCTCCTTGGATCCAACGTGAGTATAATTCGCGATTTCGTCTCCTCGTACAGTACTTCCACATTGTTAGATAAATTCTCATCCAAATTGTCGCCGTTTGTACCTTCAAAGTTTTTGTTCATTTCCAAGCCATGACTTTGCGTAGCCTTAGTTTTTTCGGTTGGGTTCTTATGTGCGTATACTTCGTCTCTCACTAATCCGTTAGATACGGTGATAGTACCTTGTTTATTATTAAACTGTGTTTCTTCTTCACTCTTGGCTTGCTTCTTGTTAGTCGACGTAACGCCTGAATATTTATTTCTATGTTCACTTGATAAGAATTTATAGTATTCTTCGAGCCAATTGCCAAGATTTTTCACTGTACCATCGAGCACAGTGTTTTTATTCTCGTGTGTATCTTTATTAGGGTTAGCTTGATTATTCGGGATCTTACGTTTGAAATCATTCACGTTGGTAACTAACACATTATATTCCGTAAGATTACCGTCTTCTTCTACTTTGATCTTTGTGTGTCCCTTGTCAGGTTTAACCCCATCATTCGATCCCCTTTTTGTAGCTCCACTTTCATCTTCAGATTCATCAATCTCATGATCCTCTAATGCGGTAAATTCACGAGTCTCACGAGTTTCGCTCACCGTTGGCGCGTCATCATGATTTTCGAGTGTTTCATGGAAACCGACGGTTTGTAGGGTAGTGTCTTTAAATTGATTGCTTCGATTATCTTCATCGTTCAATTTGGTAGATTCGTAAGCCCCTTTCAGCGGCCCGTCTTCAAATTCTTCAGGTGTTTCGTGGAAACTCTTGTCTAAGTTTGCTGCTATCACGTGGGCAGCAGTGAACAGGGTAACATATAGCAGCAGTTTACCAAGTCCGGACATGTCTGTATCGCGACCGCGTTCAATTAGTTGTGTTAAGTCAATGACGCTAATATAAATTATGTTATCCTCATAATTTGCTTATCGTTATTGCGTATTGACGGTTTTTCCGCTTTACATATACAGATTAATTAGTATTATCATATGAAATGTAAAATATTTTAATTAATTTCATGGTGTTCAGCTTCAATTTATAAAAATGTTGAATGTTTACTGAACATCTACAATCATATATATGTATCTCTTTCTATCCAAATCTTAATTTAAATGGTATACGTTAAAATTTTATATCAAAATTTAAAAAATCTATTTCAGTATAATGTGATACTATTAATATTGACAATTATATGGCTTACTAACTGACCCACCGCACTTCGTACCGCCTCCCCGTCCACGTCGCACAACTTTTTTATTTATGAACCGATTTTATGAAACAAACTAAATGTTAAGTGAAACTTACCACAATACATCAGTGAAAACCTCATTTAAATCGGATCAGCCGTTTCTGAGATTAGCGTGCACAAACGCACAGACAAACACCCCCTAGACCCCTAAAAATGGTTTTCTCTTATATATATTTTCCAAGTAGAGACGGCAACCATTTATAGATTTATTATATTTATAGATTAATATCGCGTTGTTGGAACATAAAAAACAATATTTTAATCCAAAACTCTCCACATGAGAAGCAAGATCAAGAGTCGATATCAGAATTAAACCAAATTCACTTTTCCATAGATTCAGAATGTTCCACTCTTTATATTCATGTTTCCACCTCATCTCTCTATTGCAGCGGAACCCTTGAAACCGACGTACATGCCGGTGTTTCTCACGAAGAAGGAACGCAAGAAGTTGCGCCGACAGAGCCGGCGGGAGGCCTGGAAGGAGGAGCAGGAGAAGGTGCGACTAGGCCTCGAGGCACCGCCGGAGCCGAAGCTGAGGTAAAGTGACGTAGGGTCGTTGGCGATGCGAATTATTACAGTACTCATGCTGCTACATGAATAATGTAATAATATCGAAATATAACGATAATGTCAAATGATATGGCAATTCGATATTACAAAAATAACTAAAACATCGAATGATATTATAATAAGATATGAGAAAAATAACTATAACGTCAAATGTTATTACAATTAGATATTAGAAAAATAACTATAATATCGAATGATATTATAGTAAGATATGAGAAGAATAACGATAACGTCGAATGATATTACAATTCTATATTAGAATAATAACTATATCATCGTATGACATCATAGTAATATATAAGAAAAATAACGATAACATCGAATGATATTATAGTAAGATATAAGAAAAATAACGATAACATCGAATCATACTACAGTTCTTTATTAAACTACTAATTATCTAATAGAGTAGACGAACGAAATCAGATGTAATTTTTATAACATTGAGGTAGCAAACGAGCATGGCGTCCATCTGATGATAAGTGTTCACTGTCGCACGTGGTTTTAGACATTATATTATATACTTTTATTAGGCAAAAATAGTCTACCTCAAAATTACAGTTTACTTGGATGTACAACAAAGATTTTTCCACTGTATCACACCGTATGGTATAGTGTCGTTTCGTTTCGTATCTGAAAACCTTTCAAAGCGATACGGGTCATGTGGGACGATTGCACGGTACCCTGACGTGCCAGCCATAGACTAACGAGCTTCATTAATCCATCCATCAGCCTCCAATGCTACACGTGGGCATCCCCTATCCGATGCCACTCCCGACATGGTAACCCTATAACCCCTCCCTCAGGATATCGAACCTGATGCGAGCGCTCGGCACGGAGGCGGTCCAGGACCCGACGGCCATCGAGGCGAAGGTCCGGGAGCAGATCGCCAAGCGGCAGAAGACCCACCAGGATGCGAACAAGGCGAGGGCGCTCACTAAGGAGCAGAAGCGAGAGAAGGTAGGAGAATGAGATTGGCGCTCTGCCCCAGGTTGGGTTGTGGGTGGGAGTTTCTGGGTGCCCCACAAAGCTCATGAGGCCACTGAGGGGTTTTTAGTGGGTGGAAATTCTACATAATCCTTGTTTGTAAATGTATATAGTTGACCCTTCATTAATATCTATATATATTTTATACTATATATTTAAAATGACATCTCCAGTAACCGCCTTCGTTGCGCTCCTACTGCCCTAAGGTTGACGGAGGAGCATTAAGTCCGCCTTTTGTCCATTACATGTATGTATGGTTCAAATAAGCTTAAACATATAAACTCGGTATCGCTCTCCTGGGTTCGGGCACCTTTATGGGTACCCGAACCCATATATATGTTATATATATATATATATATAACTTAATAAAGATTCAATAAAGAGATAATCTTGTTTAATAAATATGGTAAATTATACTTGCAGGTTGACAGGAAGATCAGAGAGGACACGTCGATGGGCGTGCATGTCGCCGTGTACAGGTAGGTTGTTCAGAAACAGTTATTAGTAGAGAAGTAATAAGAAAGAAAGTAGTAAAACATAATTGAATCAATTATATATATATATGTATATTAGCCGTCATTCAGAATGATAATGTTGCCTTTTGTTATATTTGAAAATATTCATACATTAGTCATTCGTACAA
>DWNJ01000344.1:0-16024 GCA_018250275.1 Udranomia eurus | reverse complement strand
AATTCAAACCCTCAAATGGACTTCGACGAGGTTTAACGACTGTCATCTATCGATAACAACCGGGACCGACTGTTTAATGTGCCCCCCGAAGCACGGAAATGCACATGAAAATGCCACTATCGCTCAGATCCATCTCGTTACAGACCGCGCCCGACGTTGCTTAACTTGCGCGATCACATACGATTTACACAAGCTGCGTGGCTGTGCGCGCTTCTAATTATATCTATCTTAAGTAAATTATTGAGAGAAAAGTTTGGATGGTTAATTTTATTATGCACCCTTAAGATACCTATTTAATTCTGTACTATAATGTATGGAAATGGAATAAACCACATCATTAGAAGAAATCCCTCCATCGGGTTTCATTTCGCTTTTAATAATTGTGATACTGTATCATTCTCAATATTGTATACTGCTTCACCAGTTTTGAGGTCGGAGAATATTTTTTCCTTAAAACGGAATTGGCTCAGAATATTCTCTTTTGTATGCGGAGGCCGAGACGCTTAACTTCCGGTGGAGACAATTGAAAACCCAGCAAGTGTTTGGTTACGTCTAGACATATTGATCGCCACAATGTATTTATTGAGCCAAGAAATATATGTGCTGTTCAGATGTGCTATTAACTAAATTATTCGAGGACTATCAATTATAAAGCAGCGTTTTTATATTAAAAGGTGAGGTGAGATATTGTAGTGATAAAGAACTGTGTTTTTGCCTTATAATAACAGTGGCTGCACGCACGAAAAAGTGTCACGTTCTGCGTGCAACCGAGAGCGCGGAACCAGCGATAGAGAGGCACGATCGGCCTAAGCCGTCGGCATTTGTGTTGTATAATTTAAATAAATATAAATTAAGTCCTTAGTATTATACTAAATAATGATAATTCACTTATAATAATTAAATTACATTCATAAAAGTATGCAATTTCTCATCAATGTTTTCTTATGACGATATCACGAAAAATGTAATGCAGTATATAATTTATTTATTTATTCCAATAAAATTGACTTTTGGCTTTTCTTTTAATTTAATTTGCAGCGAAATCAATGAGTATTAAAATTTAAAAGCAAACTTTCCAATTTCTATCCAAGAAACAAGATCGCTTCATTAACTAATACAACTTCAATTTTCTAAAGAAAAACGAAGGTAAAGAGGCAATTACAAAATCGATAAGGGTCCCTGAAGGCCATAATGCCCTCAAAGAACAAATAAAGCATATATCAAGGAGATTACAAGCCCCCGGCTTTATACTAAGTTCGGATTGAATGAAACACGTCGCAAATGGCTCTGCTGTCTAACTACAGGTGGATCCTAAGGGCGCTGGTAAACGTCAGTATTTGATATATTTGATATTAAAGAAAGATAATGATGTCGTAAATTGCTTTGCGATCTTACTACAGATGCATCCCAGTGCCGCTAGTCGTCAGTCAGGTTACGTCAGTCATTCTATGAGTCTTACTTAATTGTGTCGGAAAACGTTGAAAGTGCCTTTGTTGTCTAACTAAAGGTGGGTGCCTCTAGTTAGACTGCAGAACCATGCTGTGTTCTAAGGCATTAGTACAAGTGGGTACACACCCTGTGATTATCATTGAAGTTTATAGCTTTTCTGGCACTGGTAGGGCTGGAAATAAATTCGGTCTCGTAAGAGCGTCATTTCCTGAATGCGGAAGTCCGTAATTTCATAATTTACCGAAGTGCGGCATTTTATATTACGGAAGTCAATAATATGGAATGTTTTTCCTCTTTCATATAAAACCTCCATTTGAATATTTCTTTTCATATCTGTGGGAGCCATATTTAAATAATTTATATCATTTATAAATTAATCAGTATTTTAATTGTAATTTCGTATAAAAAATTAAAAACAATTTACAATAATAATATAAATATTATCTATTGGTTTAATAGTGAATAGTATAAGTTTGTTTCAATAAAAAAAATAATTAAATACGTTTATTGGCTGTCTTCTAAAATAGACGTCTATGCGCGCTTTAAGCGCCATTACTCTTACCTAAAAACATTAAGCCGCCCTATATATTGATATTCGCAAAAACATTTTCTTCGCCTTTCTAAAGCTGGTTTTAAATACTAAATGTCGGCTTAAGTCTATGCCATGATAACAGGCATTCAGCGCAGACTTTTATGGACCATCGATCTCAGTTAACGATCCGCATACAACGCCATAGACATTGTTTTTTTAGCGGCAGCCAGGCAACACTGCGGTAAAACCTAGTACAATTTTAATAGTAGCTTTGTTATTTTATGTTTTATTGACTGCAGATTTCCTGATACATTGTGTTGTCCCTGACAGATTGAGAACGTCAGAATAGTGTTCTAAGTGTCTAGGTATATACCTATTAGTTGGTTACCAACTATAATTAGTTGTTTTCAAACTTTCATAAAATAAGATCATATTGAATATGATTTAATGAGGACTGTTGCTACAACAGATGAACTTCTTCACATGCTGAAGCACTAAAACGCACATTACATTTGTGACGTTATTAACAGACAATTATTCGACTTCCGAGACCGTTCGGCATAGTTTAAATCTATTAAACCGATGCAAATTTCCTCTCTCGCTTATAGCATCGAGTAGTTAAATAGTCACTGTAGTCTAGGGATATATATTAACTCAGACAGGATTCAAGTTCTCTCCGACTTCGACTATCGATGGACCTCTGAGGACTGTGTTAAAACGCCTTGTTAAGAGTGTCCCTTACCATTAATACGATTAAAAATTCACCTGCTTGTACCAGCAATCAATCAATATATACGGTAAGTGTTCTTATGTCATTTAAGGACAAGTAATTCACCAAGCATTAGAATTTTACAATTTAGAAGGTTGGTTTTAATCTTCACTAAAACACTTCGGTGACCTTCCTATCAGCACGACGCATCATCAGGCACATCTCTTGGGGAGACTCAATGACTCGACCCAACTCCTTCCTGTACATCAGGAAGGCCAGGTGGCCGTTGTGAGGCCACTCAAAACGACGTTAGAGCTATTTCCCGCAACTACAGGGACCAGAACCGTTATTCTAAGGTGGCATTCATGGGAAAACGCTCGAGTCTTTCGTGGCAGTATTTTTGATGAAAACATTGTTTACTATTGATATTTGTGTAAAACGATCGCGCGGCGTATGTTACACAATTTATTTTGTCGTTCAATGTTTACACAAAACTATAATAATAAAGTTATGATTCTATATAAGGTACACTTTGTACAACGTATTTGGATACTTTTATACTACGGGTCACTGTATCTATAAGTTCATAAATAAATGTTCGATCAAATACGATTAAAACTACACTTAAATAATTTTAAGTGAGACAGCAGATTAAGTTTCTGTTTACCCGTTCATTAACTATAAAATAATCGTTTTTAATCAGGGAAAACATTTCTTTATTTCTAGTAGGAACCGAATCGAAATTCGACTCGGTATTTTCATTTCATCAACAAAATAATTAATTAAAACCCCATTTTTTTAGTGAAAGAATTCATGATGATATATTGAGTAGAATGAAGCGTAACGAATAAACTGTAGCATTTATAGTGTTAGTTAGATTTAGGATAGCATGTATTTACGATTTTGACAGATCGCGGGTAATGTTGGCGTTTAGTGCGTAAACCGTTTTGTGGTATTTCAGATTAGGCTCATTTGTCAATTCAACCCATGCATTGAGTACTTCAATTAGTCATGAGTCTGACAAATCGTGGCCAGTGATGACGTTTAGTGCGTGAACCATTTTGCGCCAATTTGCGTGCGACTGAACATGTTAATTGAGGGGCCGTCAGCGCGAGTGCGGTTCGAGCTGTGGCCTGATTGTAAGCGAGTTGGCTTAGCCATGCGCGTGGTTTCGGCTGCTTTCTTTATTGTTTTTTTTAGAATATTGTATGTTATGTAAGCCGTCCATGCGTCCTCACTTGCTGTATATTTTGTCTCCATTAAGAACATTAAAACTTCATACAGAATAATTTAATTTCAATCTTATTAACTCACTTCTATTACAGTAGGTTCATTATTCTAGGATTATATATATATATTTTTATATCAGAATAAATATAAGTGATATTATATATATTTCATAGATATACATGAAACATGTCTACAACATATATACGAAAAATATCACTTATATAATAATTGGAAATCTGAAAATAAATTTCAATTTCAAAATTTCCGGCTATAACGCTATCTTATGTCTTGGCGTCGCTGTAACGAAACACTCCGCTAAACGCTAACTTCGGACGCTATCCAATGTATGAACCATCAAATTGTTATTGTGACGTAACGCCCCTAGCATTACGCGTTACGCTTTTGCGGTCACGTGATAACGAGGATAAAACCTTTTTTTTCATAATTAATTTAAATAATGTTATAAATATAATAAGTGTGAGAGTGCGATTATCGATTATAGTACATTGAACACTACGAGAAAAAAATGTATTTATTTTCCTCTAGTATCTACACCCCTATTGAATCGACTAAATTAGGAATGGATGAAGCGAACAAAACAAGTACAATGTAAACAAAATAGTTAAAAGGGTTACTGTAAGTAAACGTACCGTTAACAGAATATGTCCAACAAATACAGCGGAAGTATCGCTGTGAGTGATATGAAAATTGAAATTATGGAATAAATTTGCGTGAGAGATGTAAACATTGAACGCTTGTTGTCGAAGCATCCTGTAGACACGTGCCCAAATAGCATCCAGTACAATTATAACCGATCCTTATAACTGTGTAGTAAGATCGATATTTGATTGATGGTGAAGTGTAGTGAGTTACTGAAACAAGTAAGTGACGAGACACGATCGCCCATACGGTAAGGGAATCAGAATTCGACCGAATATTATTGGAAATAAAAATTCAACGAAGCGTATGTGAGTTCGGTGAGTTGTAAGATACACAATGGATAGCTGAAAAAATGTAAGCAGAAACCATATACAAATACAATATACATGGGTATTTTAACGAGATTGAATAGTTAAATAAATAGTTCATAGTTGTGTAGTATAATTTGATTTACAAAGAAAATATTGTGAGTATCTCCGAGTTCTACGCCAAGTATACTCAAAAGTACGAGGGATGTTACAGCTTGGCTATGGCTAATTGGCACGAGGGATGAAATGTCCCATAGGACACCTGTCTGGAATATGTGTTATTCACTCTTAACATTCGTCTCCTAAGAAATGTTTTCGGTCTAATTGCACCAGTTCACAAATAATAAATTCGAAAATATGGAACAGTAGTTCTCGAGTTCTAAAAAATAATTTACTAAGTTAGTCAACACACGTTCGTCGGCTGATTGTTCTCAAGTTTGCACGGCTGACTTGGAAGTTGTCACAGTAAACTTCCGTCTGATGTACAGTCTCAGCAATCTCGTTACTGCAAATAGCAAAGGTCAGATCAAACAATGGAAGCTGCAGTCGACCACAAATAGAGGAATGTGTCGCTCCAGGTTATTGACCGTCGCAATCCCCACCCCAAATATTTAGCTGGAATGTATCCAGATATCAACTTTATCGAACTTCCCTTACTGAACACCACTTATCTAATAAAATTGTAGCATTTTTTTTTCTCGTATCTGTATCTGTATATTACTTTCTTTGTTCTTAATATATGTAGGTATATATTTTTAAGGTATCTCGTATTTGTTGTGTTTATAAACTACTAATTTTTTTAACGCGATTTTGTTGGAAACTATAATAAACAAGAAATGTTTGTTTTGTTTTATAGTCATAATGATGTACTTTTGTTACATCAGATTTAAACGATTTTTTCGCAATTCATAACAATTTGAACGTTGAGTCAAATAAAATTTCAATGTTTGTTTCTTACATTTACAATGCAAAATGAATTAACAAAACCCGTTATAGAAGGGAAAGAAATAAGGATACGGGCCAACGCAAAGGCTCCTTTGAGACACTTTAATCCGAATTGAAATGAGTGCAGGGAGCACATATACAGACTCCACATGACACTGATGTTAACACCCGATATATTTTAAGAACAATTGCGGTAAAATGGGAACACGAGTATTTCGTCGTTTTTAGTGTGTATTATTATATGCGATTTACCTAGATGCAAGGCGTGGTTGGCATTGGGATAGAATTATAACTCTGTTCGTATTTGCATGTACGCTTTTAGCGAAATAATTTCTACTGGAGCCTAAAGTGATGAGTCTATTCTTTATTCCTCTTCTTTTCTTTATCTGGCGCTCTCGTGAGTAAAAAAAAAAGTTTTCACTGAAAACCACAAATGCTCTTTAATGTAATATTTTTCGTTTCTCATCATTTGAACGGTTTTTGTAATTGCTATGAGTTCTTCAACGTTTCATATAACACCGATCATTTATCATCTGCTTTAGTAGAAAAAACAAATGAGAAATGTGAACTTGTTTTCTCTTAAGTCGAGAGCAAATTGTTAGTTTTTATTGACCGAGCTCTTTGCTTATCGTTTGCATGAATTTGCGCTCGGTCAAGAACCTTTGTAAGCTTTCTTTGTGCTCGTTACGATTTTTCCAGTAATATTTGCAATTTTTATATTATTTCAGATGGGGCAGAACACTAAGTCATCACGAAATTTCTCACACTGTTCACGGTAGAACAATACTTTGAAGTTCGAGTTCAGTTGAAGGTGGTAGAACCATTTTCGGTTAGACTCCGGAGGCACCACCGCCACACCTATTTCTAATCGAGGAGCTCCAACTCAGTTCTCAGTGGTCGACCTAAGAAATAACTTCGATCCTATCTTTGGTTGATTAGAAATGTCAATGGTAACCACTTGCTTCTTGAAAGGCGTGGTAAGAGAGAAACGTCTAATCAAGGTGTTCCAACTTAGTTCTCAGAGTTAGCAACGCATTTTTATTACAGTTGTTGTGGGAAATTCCGATCTCTCCTGCTTTACTCGGGCAAATATTAAGGAGGAGAATTGGCTCCCACGAGGAGAGTAAAAATCTCCATGTCAACACCATGCAGGCAGGAGGTTTATAAAAAAATAATTTATAACTTAACAATTAAATACGGTCGATTTTTTGTCGACCTCTAGGCGATCTCTAGTAGTAATAAATTCGCTGAAGAGTCACTGACTGGCTCGTCCGCCATTGTCTCGTCTACCCATCGTACTCTTTGTAAGGTGAACGTGTGATTTGAGACGAATGACACTCGCAGGGACATCTGCACGTTCGTTTAATGACTTGTTTCACTGTTAACGAGTGAACTACGAAAGAGTAACGCTTTTATTATAAGTCTTTAATTATATCAAAAATCAAACCTTTTATTCATCTTAATAAATAATTACTGTATTCCAACGAACATCCATATCCTCAGCGTTTTCGCTTTCTCAGGCTATGATAGACTGGGAGAAAGATGACAAAAAAAAAACCCAGCACCCATTTCTAAATTAATTACAAACCAATGAATTCATCAAATATTCTACCGGTTAACAGACGTGCGCTGATCGTTTACAGTTCATTGCTAATTAATGATGCGGAGAGGAAAAAGCAAATGCTGGTTACAACGGTCTTTTTTCTAAAACACCGTGTGATATGGCTTAGGGTAAGACTCACAGGAAAGATCGAACCTATCTTTAATCCATTTTATCTTGATATCTTAGCAAATCTTTAAAGAAGACGTTGCAAATCAGACGGAGGAGTTCCACTAACGCGTAGTACGGTTGACTCTTCTCATTACAACATGCTTGGATCAGAGCAAGGATTAAGTATAGAAATATATCCCGATATTTTGTGTTTTATTTGCAAAGCATTAGCGTTAGACAATCGTGATGCAACAAGTCCCTTCTAGTCTCATCTGCACGTCCGTTTTATGTTTTTCTTGGAGTAGATTTTTTTCTATTAGCCAAGGCATTGAACTTTTGCGAAACTTATAAGTTTTTTCCGTCACAAAAGCTGTTGTGTCCACGCAGATCTCGTATCACACACGGCTTAAATTCTATTACATTATAACGGAATAAAAGCTCGATATCCTCTCCTTTGAAGTATCGTTATTGAAAATAATGCTGAAGTTATTTAAATAAACAACAGAATTTTATGATATTCATCCATAAAACCTTTTTATGTAAAGTTTAAATTTATCATAAAAACTAGTATAAACTTTGGAATATAAGAAGAAATTAGCTGTTCATTTAAATAAAATGTATAAAAAATTATTGCTTAAAGCGTTAATGAATGTGATTGAAAGTCACTCAGGCATGAGAATTCACGGTAAAATGTCAGAATCAGTACAAAATATACGACTTATTAGAATTTGTGAGGCGGGAAAAAACAATGGCTTTGTAAAGGATTGGCGGAAATAAAATTGAGCTCACCAGTTCCCCTCGTTAATTGGAAATCTGTTAAAAACGGACAAAAACAAATTAATTTAGACAGTCCCGTCCACCTTTCTGGCTTGATCGGACACTGGATGGAGAGTTCATTACGTTCCGAATTTTGATATTCCACGTAAAATACGTTTAATTTATTGTTTATTTGTTGAAAACCTTGCATTGAATTTATATAAATGTTTTACCCTTTGCCTTTTTACATTCGTAAACAATTTAAGAGTTGCATGCTTCAATATTTAAAGTCAATTGAATAATGTTAACTTTGTTAGATGTTTGTCTTATTACCCTACTTTTTAAATATCGTGTAAAGAAAACTACTGCTCAATAACGTGTATCGATTCTGAGAAACCTTTAGAGTCTACAATACAGAGGTAACAGAATTTGTCAAATGCAGTATGCTTCGATCCTGCACTCGAAATTTATATCAAATTCATAATGTTAAGACCCAAGATTGGATGTTAAAGGAGTATTATGAAGGTAAAAACAACACACAGTTTCTATTGATTTTAATGTAGATAAAAGACTAAAGATAAAATAACGTGAATCCTTTTGGAAAACTAGTTAGCAATTTTAGCGCGGCTTTTCAAGGAAGTGGTTAGACGTAGTAGCATCTGTTGTCGATATGAGGTTCAGACAGAAGTTTATGTACGGCAGTTGTCACAACGAAGGTGTACTGCATATTGGTTTGCCACCTTAATATCACAAAACATATTATTGAAGTGAAAACTCTTATAGCGACGTTTGCCACGGGGAAAACTTACGGGTGGTCTATACAAATAAAGTTTAATTCTGTTCAATTGTCAAATAAATATGCAGTACAATTACGCTATCTATTAAATTTAATATATTTAAAAAATATATAAAAATAAGGATGATGAATTATTTTAAATAAAGCTTTCGGCGTCTTGAAACTCGCACCATGGGTTCCCGATGCTCATCATTTATTTCATTCAATTGTTAAAAGAATTAAAGATGGTACTGGGGACCCAAAGGTCGGTAGCTTCCTAGGTCAACGAATCAGTATAGCGATTCAGCGAGGCAGAAAATTTTATTCAATTTTACTATGTAATTACAAATTAATTAATTGAAAAAACTTGAAAAAAAGGATTTTAATTAAACAAAAAGTGATTTGTTAAGAAAATTATCTATATAATTTACTCATAATTCTATTTCAAAATTGCAGTCAGTTTAAAATTTCAAATTACAATTTTAAGTTTTCACTTCTGTTGGCAGAAGCTTAGCTTATATTTTTTTTGAACTAGGTATTCTGTATTATGTCGTAACATGTTTTCAAACTCGAGTTTACCTAATTTTCAAATGTGTATTAATTTTTTCGGCTCGAGTAATACGTTAAAATAAAACGGGGCGAACGTTTGTCGGTCCCGAATTAAAATTTACAAACGTGGCCCATATTAAAGTGTTTCATTTTTGTCATTTGTTTGTCTTTAAATGAGGGTCCGGTCCCGCGGGACCACATGGGCTTCAGATGGGCTCAATGGTTGTTAGGTTCTTGCTGTTTTTGTTACAAATTTCGTGTATTCTAGGTTTAGGCTTTGCATTTGAATTATTAACACCCTTATTCGGCTCAGCTTGTATGTAGGAATTGTGTATGGAGATTTTAGAAAGCCGATTCCTATCTGCTTTTTGTAGTAGTAGAATTGTTGTAAAACGAATTTTCTTTTGTTTTATTGGTGACAAATGAAAATAAATCAATGATAAATGATCAGGACATAAACGCAAATTACAAACACCAACTGATTTTAATAGCGTTTTCATTATTCCGGCTACTATGGATAGAAAAAAATCATATAAAATATTTCAAATATGTAAATTTGACCGAGAATCAAATATAAACCAGTGATAAGAAATTTTAACGTGGATCAAAATGTCACATGGATTAGTGGCCACAAATTCGAACCCGGATCCTAATTCCCACAATTCTTAAGCTATTACTTCCAACAATAGTATCATGACTAAACAGCTCAAGCTACAAACTGAGCTAAACACGAGTAGCGAGAGAGAATTATTTTAAACCAAATCAGAGTAACTTTGTATGAGCGTCAGTAAACGTGAAATTTAATTAAACCAAGTTACACTTAGTACAACAGCTAGCCGTAGGTAAATACGAGTATATTAAAGTCATTCTCATACATTTTTGTTGGGTTCAGCCGAAGTCAAGTCTGTGAAGCTTTGAGCTTTTTATCCTAACTGGTAATAAGTTGACGAACAAACACATATAACATTCATAGATTTTGCTCTATTATTTATTTTAAGTTTAACTCAATACAAGCACTATTATAACAAACAATTCATACCACAGTTGCGACCAGTAATAGTGTAAATATGTATTCTATCGGATTTTTTATAAATGTGGTAGAACCGGTTTACGGTTCGAATCCGGAGGCACCACGGCCACAATAGGTTTCAGTAATATCAACAGCATTCTTGCTGCTGTGTTCTGGTTTGAAGTTTGGTCAGGGAGGACTTTGATCCTATTTTTGGTTGATTACAGATGTCCATGGGCGGCAGTGACCACTTACCATCAGGTAACTACGTGCTCGTTTGCTACCTCCCACAAATAAAATAAGTTACCTTAAAAACAGATACGGTCGTATATATATCTGTAAATTAAGACAAATCACATGAAATTTACATGTATGTGTGTATTAATATGTGTGCTATGTATAGAGACAGAATTTCAATTTCCAGACCTCGGATACAATTTTTGATCTATTTGATATTAAAAGTGATAGTAACTCTCATGTAATCACGAGAGTATCGGAATTAACAGTATTGAATTAGCGGATTCGAACCCCTCTTATTCATTTTCCGACGCTAACTCCTGGATCACAAATATTAAGGGTTTAAAAAGACTGAAAGTATTGGCTCTCTATGTCTTAGCAATGAACATCTTGTTGATGATCATAGATGCTAGAACACAGCGAGCATATAATGAAATATAATAGGACATAGCGAGCGAATAATGAATCTGTTTTCGTTTGTTATTCTTAGTTATGGTGTTAACGTCAACTCATTTGAATGCCGCACGCGGCGTAGTTTCGCTCGCTTACTAAATTGTGAGTTGTTCTTGAAGGCTCGCAGTGAATTAAGTAACCATTCTTAGTAGCCACGCTATCAGGGGTAGCGAGCGTTAAATTAAAGAGCATGCAGCGCGTCCGCTAGCCGCATACTGAGCGTCTTGTTAGGTTCTACCTCTTCGAATACGTATAAATAAATTTGAAGTGTCTCTGCGTCCTTTTTGTCACTTACTTGGGAATTATTACAATGAAATTGAAGTGCCTGTTCATTTTAGGGACTAAGTTTTCTGCCCAACGTAGGGTTATACACCAGTGCAAATACGTGTTAATTTTTTTGGATGTCTGTCTCCTGGCCACTTTTACGGAATAATCTTCAAAATAATTCAAAATAATATCCGATAATAATGGGGATTTAATTGTAAGAAGAGTTTGTGAGAAAAAATTTGGATAATAAGAAAAACAAGGATTTTTTAAAATTTACGAGTTTCTCTAAGCCGATATAATAGGGGATGAAAGTTTGTATAAGAGTTTTAGAAATATAAAGTATCGAGCTATTTTGGGCATTCGATTAGATAAGATTAGAGCTGCGCTTTGGTGTTTCTAACAATTCAACGCTGAAGGATAAAATCTCTGCTAATATTAAGTCAATCTTCCTACGAGTGCTATAAATTTTCATTTACAAATCAAAGTTCGATGACACGTGTGATGTAAACGAACGAGCAGCTTTACTCGTATGAAAGTCGAATATTATGAATTACGTATAATCAGTTAAAACTTGACGAGCGTTGCTAATTACGCTCGAATTAAATTACTGATTTCGTTGTGAATGAAAAGCTGCCTCATTAAGATATTCAAACGCAATTAGAACCTACGTATACCGTTTTTTTATAACTGGCAGGTAGCAAACGAACATGCAGTCCACTTAATAAGTGGTCACTGCCGCCCATGGACATCTGTAACCAAGATAGGATCGAAGTTTTTTCTTAGGTCGACCACAAATGCGCTGCTACCCCTGCGGAATAAGTTGGACGCCTTGGTTAAGTATGTCTCCCTTACCACATCTTGCACATAGCAACCTCGCTATGTTGTATACCTACGCAGGTCTTATTACTGTATTAATATTTAATTAATTAATATTTAATTTTGCTTGTTATTTTTACGCATAAAAATATCCAGCCCGCTATGAAAAATTATGTTTCGAGATGACCGCCACTGTTCCTATTTCCCGCTTGTCGAATAATGCTTACAATTAGTAGGTATATAATTAATCAGAATAAATACTTAATAAACCAGAAATAGGCGTGACGGTATTGGTTTGAATCCGTGAACACCACTTCCGTAGTCAAATTATAAAAAGCTTTTCAATATTTAAGGAGTTC
Organism: Udranomia eurus; assembly: GCA_018250275.1. NCBI lineage: Eukaryota > Metazoa > Arthropoda > Insecta > Lepidoptera > Hesperiidae > Udranomia > Udranomia eurus. The sequence continues at coordinate 3,259 of DWNJ01000344.1, read as the reverse complement.
GCATCTATAAAATTTATTACCTAGGCATTACCAATTATTATCTCCATAAATTCGTTTTTCTTCTTTATTCATTAAGCAAGTCCGTCCCTGATTACTTCTAAAATGCAAATAAAGTTATACTCGTCCATAGTGCAAAAGTGATTGCAGCAGCACCTTTATTAACAATTAATTAAAATCTACATCAACTCTGTTATTGTACCGTAAAATAACTTCAGAGATAACTACGAAAATTTTACTCCCAACCCTATAGTAAGTGGGCGTACAACGAATAGAGTAAGTACATTTCATAAAGAGAAACGCAAAAGGTAGAATTATTTTTAGAATAGTGTCAGAACCGCCGTACAAAACACAGTTAAACTCTAAGGAATAAATAAAAATAAATGAATCAAATGGAAAACGTTGTCAGAGAACTCATTTTCCATTCATTCGCTTCATTCGTCTTGTTTCTAAACACGAGACCGACACGTAAACGGTACTACGGTATACGCCATGAAGGAAATAAAAATATTGCAGCATTGTCGGCCGCGTCGATAAATATTTATCACTCATTAGAGGAGGGTCGCCTTGGGAGAGACAGAGAGGGGACTGAAATTTTGCGCTGAAATTTTGTAGGTATTTTAATGAAAAACGAAATTACTTACATTTGAATATCGACCTCAGTAGACATGCCTGGACGTGATTGTGGTGCAAAAGGTAACTGTGCAAAAGTAAAAACTTTTTTATAACTTTATCAACTATGTTATACAGAGTTACTGACTTAATTATAAGGAACATAGACACAGTTTCGGCAAAAGAAGCACGGGTCGCCCCCAGACCAGATGGAGTGATGGTCTAATGATTACAGTGGGATACTGCTGGTTTCAGAAGGCACAGGTCCGGTCGGAGTGGCGAAGGTTAGGGGAGGCCTTTGTCCAGCAGCGGGCCTGCAAAGGCCGATAGTTGCAGTAGACACAATGTCTTAATAGATTTACATGACTCTATGTATTTATAACTTATAATGAATAAAAACATATGATTCTTAATTTTTAATTCTAATGATTGTAAAACTATAAGTTGAGCATGAAAAATTCAATTCAAGTTGTAGTTTAATTCATGTGACCATTACATAATGATGATGGTAGAACATTTTATGGTTCAACTTCAGAGGTACCTTCGATCCTGTCTTGGGTTGATTACAGGCGGTAGTGATCACTTACCATCAGGTGGACTGCATGCTCGTTTGCTATCTCCCAGGCATAAAAAAGTACATTCTTATACCCTTACTCATACTATACTCAAATCAAAATTCAGTAACTCGTACTGCTGACATAACGTGGATTATGCTATGGCACCAGCGTGGCCTTTGTAAACTAATACCTAAATAATATAATTTGAACAATAACACTTCTCATAAAATCTGTTCCGTCCTCTCCGTATTAAAAGAAGGTCACATCATCATCTAGAGAGGGGTAGATTTGCGGTTTTAACTATGCACATAGTCCGACCGAGTTTTTATATACCCGCTAAGCAGATTAAATCTCGGAAAAGAGAATTCTTCTTGTTTCATTTCCATTTATTCTCACGTAAGTGCTTTGGTAATCCAATGCCCGTTTTTATCAACGTTATGAGATGCTTAAATCTCATATTTAGGCATAAATATATTCGGGTTCACTTCAATAGTGCGATGGAAAGTAAGGATTAAGTCTATAATTCAATCTTTACCTTTTGAATTGTGTAGAACATTTCTTGATTCCACTCCGGGCACACCAATGCCCCACTTATTTCTGCCTTATCTCTCCCGCCTCTGTGTAATTACTCGTACAGGTATGCAGTGACTCTTGATCGCTAAGCACAACACTAACCACTAGGCCACAGTCGGGTTTCGCTACATTTGTACGGTTTATGACTTACCTGTGCCGTCATTGTACATCTCATCTCATCGTACGTCATTATCGTCCAACCATAGTTAATTCCTGACAATAACCCGAGTTTTGAGTTTGACCGGATCCGGGCACATTTGCGGCGTAAACTGCGAAGTGAAGCCACATTATGTAACTCCAAGCTTTTTAATATCCCGCAAGCGGATTATTATGGCCCGACGGGGAAAATGCTTCTTATTCCACGTTCAAATTATTCACTTGCAACTACTTTAGTAATCGTCGACTACTTTGCACTGGTATTTCACAATGTTATTTGCTAGACGCTTACGGTGTTTAAAAGATACTTTCACGCTTTGTTTGAGTGAGATTTATTATCCCACTGCTTTAATGTGATCAGTGTTTCTCAGGACTATTCTGTGCGTGGTACGAGACACAGTAGAATTGTAGGCTTTGAAGTAGACACTTAACTGTAGGTGGCCTGTACTGTACAGAGTTGTACAAAGTAGCGTATGTGTAATGTGTGCATAAGCATATTATAAAAGCTATACGTTTTTCCGATATTAAATGAGGGTGAACATTTATTATTTTGTTTACTTTATTATTTGTTCATTATTAAATTTAAACAACATCTAATGCAGTAAAACAGACGAACAAAAAATTATGAACATGACATGCTTTTTACGTATTGTATTACTAGTTCTAACATCCTATGGTATTTTTTTACACCTAGGTGGAAACAAACAAGCATTCAGCCCACCTGATGGTAAGTAGTCACTGCCGCTCATGGACATCTGTAATTAACCCAAGGCAGAATCGAAATTATTTTATAGGTCGACCACGTGTAGGCAAGATGAATCAATAAACGTCATTCAGTAGTTCCATGTGTAATCTAGAAGGGAGAACAACCAGTTAGCATAATAGTATAGTTATGTAAGTTCTTTCTTAGGTCGACCACAAATACATTGCTACCCCCGAGGACTACGTTGGAACGCCTAACGATTAAGTAAGTTCCGCCTCATATAACTGCTAGTTAACAAATCCCTCCGTCACTCATTTATCATTATCGTAAATGATGTTCAATTGTTTCTTATCGTCAATCGTGAGACTTCGTCGCACGCACGAGAAATGCCGCATAGAAAAACATGGAAATGGTGGTGATGCTTCCTCATGGCGTTACAACCACGTTAACGTTATTATTAGGCGCTACAACCTACAGTTGTAACGCCTGGTTACAAAGGACTACTGCTTAACGTATCTCAGAACGAAATTTCAATTTGGTCGGGTGATCACAGATGTCTGTGGGCAGAGAGTAATAAATACTGTACGAGCGCGCTCGACATTATTAATTTGCTGACGGCCGCGTATCGATTTGCATACCTACTTGATACTATATGAATTTA
>DWNJ01000343.1:0-16027 GCA_018250275.1 Udranomia eurus | reverse complement strand
CTCTTAATCAACAATAGACACGTTATATAGCCAGAACAGAGTGGCGTGACTGCACGATATTAGTTTTCTCGTGGGTAGAAGCAATATTATTTTCAATCAAGTGTCTTTTTTTATTCAACAAAGGCTTCATACTCCGACATACATAAATCAGAGTGTGACAAACAAAATTTGACAAAACAATTATATACACAGAAAGTTAAAAATAAATTAGTATATGTAGAATGTGAATTTATGATTTTTTTATTATAGGATGAACATCGTTACAAAAGTGATATTCCTTACTTAATCACTATATCTGGACGACAGGATGATAGTGTCAATAAAGTCATAACAAATTTAAAATCACAACCTGTGGACGCTGAACTTATAGGATTGTTACATAACATATATCAATACAGTACACCAAATCACACGTCCCGAGGATATATTATTTTAAGTAAGTAAAGACTGAATATTTTGCTGACTCATGCGGTTTCTTTCTTTTGCGGTATTGAAGTAGCAAATTAACATGCATTGCATGCACTGTTGCGAACTGATATCAGTAGACATGATTGTAAATTTACTTTAGTTTTGATGATATTATTATTATTAATTTGTTAGTTGTATATCTTCATTTGCACTCACATATATGTAATTGAGGTACTTTTATTATTAAGCGGCGTTAATTTCAAAGCGCTGAAAAAATCCCGGGCAGGCCGTGACTGAAAACATTGTTATTTTTTACGTTTATCTTCTGACTTTTTTAGATAAGAACGATAAGAATGAAACTATATGTTTGGCCAAAAGTTGTTCACATTATCCCGGGAAATCTCGGCCAATTTGTTTCATGTACAGCGGCATGGGATCACAGTGGTCTGGTATGGGCGGTGACCTTATGCGAATACCAATCTTTAGAAAGGCCATTGAAAAGTAAGTTCCTGAAACACCTTAGTTACATTAAGCATTTTGTGCACATAATTTGTGCCGTGTTTACTTGGCGAAATATTCTAACAGTCTTGTTCCGGCATGACACGCGTAATTTATATGCTCGATTGAACGAGCCACGATTTTTTTCTTCGTCACGCTATTCACTAGGATTGGACGATAAATATTGATTAATTTTTTTTCATCTCAATATCTCAAAACTAGAACAAGCTTTAAATTGCTGTTTTAACGACTGTAACACGTCCATTTTTAACGAAGGTACAGTCATTCAAGAAATGGCAAAAAATATTTAAAAATAAATTATTTTCAGGTGTCACCAAGTGCTACAAAATAAAGGAGTAGATATTGTTAATATTTTAACGAATCCTGACAAGAACATTTTCGACAACATTCTTCACAGTTTTGTTGGCATTACGGCTATTCAGATAGCTTTAACTGATATCCTAACAGAGCTTGGTATTGTACCTGATTTATTAATCGGTGAGAATATTAGTTAAATAATATATACATGCTTTTCCTTGAATTTAATAATTTCGCGCTCATACCATGATAAACCATATAATTATTATTTTTTATTTAAACACTAGGGCATAGTCTGGGTGAATTAGGATGCGCTTACGCAGACGGCTGTTTTACTACAGAAGAAACTATACTAACATCTTACAGTCGTGGTATTGCTTCTCTTGAAACGGAATTCATTCCTGGAGCAATGGCAGCCATCGGACTCGGATACAAAGATGTAACCATAATCCTTTTTATTTAATTGCTTGTAAAAGAGTGTTTTATTTCAAAATATATTACTATTTGTAATTTCATTTGTTTGCAGATTGTCAATCTAGTTCCACCGGAAATCGACATAGCTTGTCACAACAGTAGCGAATCGTCAACGATATCTGGTCCCGCTGAAATTGTGGCAAAGTTTGTTGAAACTACGAAAAATAGTGGAGTATTTGCGAAGGAAGTACCGTCGTGTGGAATATCTTATCACTCCAGATACACTGCTGTTGCTGGTATACCTCTATTTAAGTTGATTATTTACAAATTCATAATGTTCTTTTTTACCAAAATAATATAGCGCTACTGTATCTGTTGCCTGCCGTAAGAGGCGACTAAAAGGTGGTTTCCGGGGTTAAGGCGGCAAGAGTGGCAGCTCGAGCTGTCACCGACCCCAGGAAGGAAGGACGGACACCAAGAAGGTGTTGGGTCAAACTATCGTGTTTCGCCAGAGACGTTCTGAGTACGATTCTGAGTACCTCCATAAAACTCTGATGAGATTTTAGTGGGTGGAAATCTTACATAACTTGGTATCGCTTTAAAATAAAAATAAAAATCGAATGCCCTTATATAATTTCTTAAAAAATAGCAACAGAAAAAGGAAAAGTTTAACTTAGTGGAAATAGACGTTAATGTAAATATGAATAAGGAGAAAATAAAAGTATTCTACTTTACTCGTATACCTTTTTAGGACCTGCACTTATGTCTAATCTAAAGAAAGTAATAAAAAATCCCAAGCCAAGAAGTGATAAATGGCTGTGCACATCGAGACCTATGACCGAATGGAATGACCCGATTGCTAAATATTCATCTCCCGAATACCACGTCAATAATTTATTGGTATGTATATTTTTGATTCTCAACTGCTACTTTCTGGAACCAATTATTTTTTTATCAAGAGGCTTTCATTAACGGGTAAAAATAAACGTAGTAATGTAAATTCTAGATTTGATATATGACATACATGCATATAATTTCATCATAATCATATTTCTTAATAATCATTGAGAATGACATGACCATCGGAAATATAAAAAAATCTTTAGGTATAGATATTTTATAACTGATAATTCTGAGATATTCGGTCGATTTTTGTCGTGCGCTAGGCGATCTCTAGTAATTTTAAAATATCTAAGATTTCCGAAGCACAACTTTTTCCAGAATTTTACATTGCGTGGTATAATTTATTGTACTTTAGACGCATAAAATACAATTTATTTATTTCATAACAGAGTCCAGTTTACTTTGAAGAAACATGCGAGTTAATTCCGCACGATGCAGTTATCATAGAAATAGCTCCGCATGGACTACTGCAGGCAATTTTATCCCGATCACATCCCGAATGCGCTAACATACCGTTGACAAGACGTGGAAATATCAATTCTGTAGAATTTCTATTAGGAGCTATTGGAAAGTAAGATTTTTAATAGTTTTAATTCTTCACAAACTGAGACATTCATATTTACTATGAGTTTTAACCCTAGAAGCTCATCTAATTGAGAGGTATCACAGGTACAAAGCAAAGGAAATCAGAAACTATAAACCTTAGTGACAGTTGCATCGTTATAAAACCCTTTTAAAAAATGTAAATCCGTAATTGTCTGTAAAGATCATTGTACTTGGTGTTTCTGTATTATTATGAAAAGCTGTGGATTTTTAATAATCAATAAAAATAAAATAAAATATGTCTCAGTGGCGAACACATAAATGACCTCCTATATGCAAAAATATATTTGGTTTCGTCCTATTGTATAACACAAAGTGTGTTCGTCATGTTCTGACTCTTTACGTTGTGGGTAGTACATAAAATTGGACATACTCTTTTTCGACGTGATAACATCTTATAAATCGATGAACGGCGACTGCACGCACGAAAAAGTGTCACGTTCCGCGTGCAAGCGAGAACGCGAAATAATCGGCACGATCGGCCTGAGCGTTCGGCTTCTTACGCATTTATCTCTCTTCCATTTTATTTCTCGTTTGAACTTGCCAAAATATCATCGCTTTTTAATCTATTAGACCTTGGTATACATTCTAGAACAACGCAGAATTATTTAAAATTAATCGACTTGGTATTGGTATTACATGGATCTCACAACATTCTACGGTAGAAAAACAAAGTTGCGAGACTTTTTACAAGTTATGTTCCGAGACAAATCGGATCAAAATAAGAAATCCTTTAATATTTTGAAAACCGAGCTGACTAGGATCGCAAGCGATTAGGATCTCATGCTCCAATCCCGACCTAACCTACCATCGGTAGCGTTTTATTCAACTACTAGTATATCAGGGTCAACACTGTTTACCAGCGAGTCCGGTATTTGTGTGTGGTGCTATTTCGGCGCTCATCTAAGATACGAATTTACCATTTCTTTGTATGGATGTAAATATTTACGTGCAAACCATGAATTGTATGTCTTATATATTGATAAGGAAGGGGTTTATTCCATGAAAAAAGGCTTTTAAGTCTAATGTTATTGTCCATTTTGTAAAATATTAATTTCTAAAGTCTTAAAAGGTTATTAAATTAATAACCCCATGCCCCTAAGTAATTTGGGGCCAATTGGATCACTTTTTTAAAATTATTTATTTTATATTTGAGGTCAATGGTGAATTTTTATTTTATTATAGATAGTTTGCAGGTGCAAAGACAGTAACCACAAATAAAGTCCTGCCCTAAAAGTTAACCTTACAACGGGCTGCTGAGATTTATGAACCATACACGAGTGTTTTTTCTATGTATAAGAAGCATCCTTTAACCTATCAAAGGTTATAGGATGCTATGTAAAGACATAAGACTGATAAAAAAGTTGAGGAAAAAAAAGAAAAAAATGATAACAAAGCAAATATGAAGAAAAAGAATAAAAAAAAGGCCTAAAATAAAAATAAAAGGTTCATAAGCAAAAAAGAGAGATTAGCATTGTATCTACTGCTCATAAAATTAATTTATCCACCATGAGAAGACGGGGTTCACTGCCATGCAAAGAATGGTGCAACGAAATTGAGCCTTGAGCCGAAACATAATAGACATATTTATATATAATGATAATTATATTAATTATTATTTTACTATATATATTTTTTACTGTAATATATATTTTGTTACTTTACTATATATTTTTGGATTTCAGAATGTATCAAAATAGCGTAAATCCGAATATGGCACAACTGTACCCAAAAATTGAATATCCTGTGTCTACTGAAACCCCACTTTTGTCTCATTTTGTTGGATGGGAGCATGGCGAAACTTGGTAATATGGTTGACATTGTTTACATGATTCTTAAAACCTGATTTTAAATGATCATTTAAGTTTACGAACTAGCTCAAATATGACAAAAGTTTAATATTAAATCTTACGTATTTTCCTGCAAACAGGTAATACTCGTATATGTAGTTGACTTATACTTGTTTCTTATACCTGAAAGGTAGCAAACGAGCATGCAGTTCCAGGTGAAATGGGGAGCTAACCGCTCCCCATTTCTCATCTCTGCCCCTCATGGACATTTGTAATCAACCCAAGCTAGGATCGAAGTTCTTTCATAGGTCGACTAGAAATGCGCTGCTATTGCTTGAGGACTAAGCATGTCTCACTGACCACTAATTTCAAACCAGAACACAGCAGCAAGAACACTGATGTTGTAAGGCAAAAATAAGGTGTGGCGGCGATGCCGTACTTTACATGGTTTTATCAACTTCACGTCTCGTGTGTCTTTGATATATCCATACCGCCTGTATCCGGTCTATATCGAACTGGACGAGCTCTGCCCATTTTTATTACATTTAAATTACATTACATTGCATTTCGTTCCATTTATCTGTTACCAGGCCGGTTAGAGGGCATACACTGGAGGGCCAAAAGAAAATGGTCACCACTGGGTGTCGAGAATTCTTGATGCCTGTTGATGACGATGATTACAATTTCCTTAAATGCCATATTAGAAACGGTATGATGTCTACTTATTTTTTCTAATCGATTATGAATTAAAATCTATTTTTAAAGCAATAGTTATGAAACATTTTATAAAGATAAGTTTTTGTGATTTTATATGTAATTAAGATATAATATTCTACAACTAAACTTTTTCTGGTTCTAATTACATTTTTATTTATATTTATTTAGGTGTCAATATATTCCCCGAATCCGCTTTGCTTGTACTAGTTTGGGAAACACTGGCAATGTCAATCGGAAAGGATTACAGGAGCTTGCCAGTTGTATTCAGAAATGTTAATTTTCATGCTGAAGTAGTTATTGATGCGAAAACTTCTACAAAATTAACAATAAACATAAACAGAAGTGAAAACAGATTCGAGGTATTTAATAACAGTATAAAGATATATGTAATTATTTGGGTTTCCATAAAAATATTTGAAAATTCATAAGAAAGGATGTTTTATCTTTTTAATTGATATTTTTAACATTTTTTAAACGTCTTTAAGGTTTGTGGAGAAATTATAATAGTAACGGGCTTTATTGAATTTTTAAAAGATGACCTTAAATGTGAAACGAGTGATATCTTGATTGAAAATGATATCTTGACTACTCAAGATATTTACAAACTTCTGCAACAGCGTGGATATTTTTACAAGTAAGTGATTCTTCGATTTATTTCCAAGAGGTTCAGCAATTAGTGTGGATAATACATTAATTTAATGTTTCAAATATTTTTGTTTTCTTAAATGATACTACAGTAGTAAACTAAAAAAACGTAATCATTATAAATTTTATAATTTTAGTAAAATAAGCTGAATCTTGTTTAAACAACATTTTTGAACTTTGACCAGCAACAAGTACCTATTAAAGTATTACCGTACTCGTATGACGCTCAATTTAATTCAGCCGAATCTTTCAGAGGGACATTCCAATCAATTTATGCGGCGAATATTACTTGTGACAAAGCAGCAATCGTTTGGACTGAAGAATGGATTACATTGATTGATGCAATCATACAACTCAATGTTTTGGCGAATAATTTCAAAGGAATATCCACACCCAAATTGATACAAGAATTAAAAATTGATGTTACTAAGCATCAATTGAGCAAACGATACGAAAATGGCAATATTATTTGCCTCAATGCAGAACTTGAAAAAGTTTATGCGACTACCAGGTAAAAACCTATCTAAATTGTAACCTGTATTAATCTTCTATTCGTTTAACTTATTGGCTGTTTTTACTATGTTTCTATCACAAAGCCATTTTATATAGAACCGTTAATTTTATATAAAATTACATTTATTTTAAAGCAGACATCTTCTTGCTTAATTTGAAAATAGTTACTACTTAATTTAACTTTATTTCCAGATGTGGAGGCGTGGAGCTAAAAAATATCGTTTTCAGAAATATACCGACAACTTGCGCAGATCCTGACGTTTATATTAATAAAGTATTTTGTTCTTACTTTCCTTCCAATATTTATGAAGTAAGCATGAGTAATACATTAATTATTATCATTATTTTTGTGTTATATATAAATTATCGTCATAGTCGTGTATAATAAGCTATTGAGTCAGTGGACGAGATTTAATTAGTCCTGATTGATTCTTGTAACTTCATTTATATGAACTTTATTTTGTCATTTATTTTATCGGCTTTTTGAGCAATCCAGACTCAAATAATTGCTTAAGACTTTCAATACTAATATTGTACTTCGTAGTAGTTGTGGTTTCAATACGTATGTAAATCTTTAGTTGTGTTATTTTAATTTTTCAGTTGGAAACAGCTCTCTTTATACATCTCCAAATAATAAATGAAAACGTTATAAAAGGAAACAAAAGAATAATTCAACTTAACGCTTCATCTGATATTTCACTAATAAATTATATTGACATGATATCCAAGAACAGTTCGTTCCGTTTCGGGACAGACGGTTTTGTTTTAGATGAACAAAATAAATACACTTATTTCCAAAATGGTGAAAAATCTTCGCTAGTCTATGTTGTTTATAATTTGCTACAAGATAAAAAGGTACACATATACGTATATATTACATTCATATCATTTTGTCCAAATATTGTTAAATTGTATAAACACTGTTGCGATAAATGTATTGTTTTCTAGATGATGATCGAACTACGAAATCGTTTAACGTCAGACGACTTTGTATTGACATTAGAACATTATGATCAAGTAACGGACGTCCTCAACAACAATGATTTCAACATAATTTCTGCTATTCCTATAAGTAAACAAAATATGTTAGTTTTAATACGAAGAAGTTCCGAACATGACACGGACGGTGAAGTTTCTTGTATTAAGATTGACAATAACCACAAATATTCATGGCTACGAAACCTGTTAACAGATTTAAGTTCCAAGAAGAAAGTTATTTTAGTTTCAATGGATCAATCGTACAACGGCGTTACAGGTATTTAATAAAACAGAGAGCTTGTATTGTTTAATATTTTAATTTTTATTTGTTATTGGAGTTGTTGTGAAAAAAATTAACGACGCTTATTTGACTTTTCAGGAATTCTAAAAATGCTTAACGAACAATACGGTAATAGAATTGCCTTATTTACCATAAATGATTTGAATGCCCCATTATTTGACGAGGAAAATGTAGTTTATAAAAAACAATTACAAAAGCAACTTGTTATTAACGTTTTACAAAAGGTAAGGGTGAACTTCATTAAAAATATGGAAATTCGTACCCATAGTTAATGTGACTTTCAATAAAATTACTGAAGATTAACATTGGGCATAGAATTGTAAGGTCAAATTTAGCATAGGTGTACATACGATTTATAATATAATTTGTTTGGCAGGGCGAGTGGGGTGGATTTTATGGAGTACCGTACAAGCAAAGCGTTGTGAGGAGAAATCATTGTTTATACTTAGCTGATCCAGGAAATTTAACTTCTTTTAAATGGAAAGAGATTCCATCTAATATAATTTCTCCAAACAGAATTCAAGTGAGTGGCATTGTTGACTTAAAATATAACAATAAGATTTTTTAAAGCTTATAGATTTGTTTTTATACGTAATCACAAATATTAAGACATATAAGGGAAATACAAATTTTTGGGTAACTTTTAATCGACTGTATTTTGAGAAAAATGGTCGCAAGGCTGAAAAGAAAACAAAATAATTGTAACCAAGTGTATAGTTTTGAAATATGACAATTATAAAAAAGGAAACTACCAGAGATTTTTTTCTTTCAATTCAATTTGAAATTTAAAAAAGTTCAATTACTAAATGAACATTTGTAATATTTTTACTGTTTATTTCTTAATTTTCGTGACTAGTATATATTTCAAAGGTAAATTATTTTGATTATAAATATTATTATTATATTTTATTTTGATTTTAACTGCAAATTTTTCATGTTTTCCATGTATTTTAATAATTATTTTATAATGAGACTCATGATGTAATTTTTCATAAGAATTTATACAAGTAGAATCTATGATACAAGGACTTATATATTTCTAATTGGTTTTAGGTCCATTACGCAGGTTTATCGCTAAGAGATTTCAATATAGCAAAAGGAATAGATGTGGGAAATTTTGGAATGGAATTCAGTGGCATTGACGTGAGGTAAGATATAGCATTTACAGTTTAGTATTTTAACTTTATTAATGAAAGATAGTTGATTAATAAAGTAGCAGCGACTGGTTCGAAACTAGGGCTATTCCGAAATATGTACTACACGTGTCTTAAGCCGTTTATAAACTATTGATATGTATGAGTGTCCTCAGGAAAGTTTTATTGATAAACTTTTGTGTTTTCATAATTCGAGATTGCATTCCATGGAAATAACGAATAATTGCTATATAATAAACCGGCAACTACAAAGATGTTTTCACTATTTTAGCGGCAATAGGGTTATGGGTTTAATAGCTGGAGGAACGGTAGCTGATACAATTGAAGCTGATTCAGATTTACTTTGGCCTGTGCCGTGCCACTGGACTATGAAAGAAGCTGCGACTGTACCGTTGGCATTTGTTCACGCTTATTACTGTTTGGTAAGATTTCCCATTATTCTACCGATTCCAAACAGATAGTAGCAATTTCGAAGCGACTTCGAACAGACAAATACTCGTAGGTAGTGCATATGTTGTCTAAAATATAAGTTCAGCTTATTTTTAGCTCTGTAGTGAGTTACTGTTTCTTTGGTTTTGTTTTTTTTTGTATTTTTAATGTTTTTTATGCGAGTTTTATTTTATTTTTGTTAAAATGTTCTTTATTTGAATTGCGACTTGAGTTTCCTTGTTATTTTTCGTATTGAATTATATATTTTTTTCAGACAATACGAGGAACGTTGTATAAAGGTGCCTCTGTAGTAGTGATCGGCGGTGCCGGAGCCCTTGTTCAAGCGGTGATATCTGTGTGTTTGGCCTTTCAACATAATATTTATGTAATTGTTAGTAATATGGAAAAGAAAAAAATGTTATTGAAATTGTTTCCCGATCTAAAAGGTAAGTTATACGCATTTTATTTGATTAAGTAAGAATTTTAGGCTCGTAATATAATATTCATATAATTTCAGAAAACCAAATATACAATTCAAATGATGTACGAGTACATCCTGTAGATTTGATACTATCTGATAATAAAACCAAAAGACGAAATGTGGTTATTAACTGTGAATCTGGTAAAATGCGAGAGGTACGTGTATTTTATGTTAATATTATTGTGAAAGGATTAATTCTTTCCGCAACCCTTGTTTTGTCCCACTGCTGTGTCTCTTTCCATAACTGTGGAAGCACACTCCGACATACTGCTCCAATTGGTCTCGGCGGAAGTATGGGTAATTGACCAAACAGGATGTCAGTTGTTTTTAAACCCAAAATGGATTCCGACGAGGTTTGACTACTGCTATCTGTGGACAACAACTGGGTCCGGCTGGTTAACGTGCCCTCTTTGCACGGAAATGAGTAGGTATAAAAATACCTCTATTAGTTGTTGTATATATAAACAGCTGATTTGATTGAACCATCCAGTTGTTTATATATAATAGTATGGTCCTATATAATAGTGAATATCCTTTTCAGGAAGCAATGAGATGCGTCGGAGAAATGGGATACTTCCTTGATATAAGCAAAGAAGATAAAAAAGAAAATAAGATGCTCGGTATGAGCTTTGCATGGGAATGTAAAGATTATATAGCAGTCGATTTGTCTAACCTATTTAAACCCGGTAATGTAAAGCAAAGAAAGCAATTACAGGCCATTATCAGTGAAGGTATAGCAAACGGAATAGTAAGACCTTTAGTTTGCGTTGAATACACGAGCCAAGAGATTTCCAGGGCATTCCAATATTTATCCTTACGAACACGCAGAAGCAAAATATTGATAAACTTACAAAAAGAAAGTTTAGTAGTGGGTTTAACAAACTTGTCCCCAAGGTAAAGTCGTATATAATTATGCATTTTATATCCCTTATATACCATTATATTATCCATATTATATACATTTTATTATTCGCAAATCGTAATCGTCAGAAGTATTTATATTATTTTATTCTGATAACATTAATTATTTACAGGATAACATGTACAGCAGAAAACAGTTTTGTAATAATTTGTGATAAGAACGAGTTAGGATTGGAAGTAGTAAACCTTTTAATACAGAGGGGAGCGAAGAAGATTATTATACATTCTCAAGACAAATTGTCAGGTTATGGTAAATTACAACTAGCGTAAGTATTTACACATACATATAATGTTCGGGATAAATAATTACTTCAGCCACTTCTCAAGTTGATTTACATACTTTGGTTTATTAGATCGTGGAATAAAGAAGGAGTAAATATCAAATTAGTTCACAATGATATTGAAAATAAAGAAGGGTGTTGTGATGTCATAAACGAAGCAACCAAATTGGGCCCAATTGAGGGTATCTTTATTATTCTTGATCAACAATATGAAATTAATAATCGGCGTACTTTGGAAGAAGATTGTTGCGAAACTTTTAATAAACTATCATCGGTAGTTATAAATTTCGAAGCCATATCAAGGAACTGCATCATTGATTCACTAAGGTAAATTCCAATTTAATAATTATGCAATCAATATTAACACACATTAAACTTATCTAGAATCAAGAGTTAAGCTTGATAAAGTGTATTAATTGTGATATTTTTATTAAAGGTACTTTGCTATAATCACACAGAGTTCAAGAAATATCTTTGATGAGTACGTAAATTCTGTTTCCGAAGAAATTTGTCGTAATCGTAATACTTTAGATCTTCCGGGACTGTTCTTGAAGGCTGAATTGATTGAGCAGGTATGCGAATAAAAATTGTATGTCAAGGTATTTGAATTTACTCCTGATTTGAATCAATTTTGTCCAGTCAATTTATTAATTTTTTTTTAGTCTCCATTACTTGAAATGAATCATATAAGAAACCGAACACAAACTATATCATGTTTCTCTCGTGGTTTAGAAACAAGCCTGAAACTGAACTTAAATAACGTTCAAACGTTCAACGTTATACATGATATAAGTGAAGGCTTTCAAGCTACAATATCTGGAGTATCAGGTAAATGTTTTCTGTTGTGTATTGTTATTTAATTGCTTGCAGTAAACAGTTAATACTAAGTCACGTTATTCATGCGGATTGGCGCACTACCCAGTCAGATATTGTCCAAACATAATAAGATTTCAGAACTTTTGAGTACCATCTAGTACTCTTGATCAGTTTCCCAGTCTGTATCGCATACGATATAACATACCATATACCGATACAGACATTCATAGGATAGGTATACGGGATTGCTTTCTATGGGTTACGGGAAAATAAGATATCTAAATCTGAAAATATAACCACACTTACAGATCTTACTCGGGTAAATGGTAAAATTCTAACAGATAATGATACAATTCAAGGTGACAAGGAAGAATTCACAGAGATTAGTGATATAATATCTAATTCAAATGCAAGGTAAACCTAACAGTAAAGAAAACTGTGTCAATTTAATATTTAAAAATATCTGTATACTATATTTATTGATAAGGTATCTTGGTGGGATGATCGCAGCGGGGTGCGAAGAAAGCTTAGATAGTTGCTTTTAACTAGACTTTACTTTAAAGGAAATATTACCTTTGTCTTTAAAAGATTAGATTAATACCATAATTATTAAGCTAAGCTAGCGATTCTTAGTAGAAGTGTTACAAGAATGCCGCGCACCCGCTGGCCACACGGCTTCTATGCCGTTTCCCCGCATAAGCCAAATTTCTGGATTGGATATCTTGCCTATACAAGGGTAGCCCGTGGCGATGCCTGTTTATATAATATGTTTACGTATCATATAAAATATTGTATATTTAAGCACAATACTCAGAAATAATCCAAAAGTTAATATATGACGATTATGTTTCAGCGTTGCGAATGGTACAGATGTTAAAAATATAACAAATACAAAAGTTGATCATGGTTTAGGAGCGTTCTTCTCATTTTTAGATGACGATTTATACATCGCTACGCATCCGTTTGTACCTATGTCAACTAAAATAATTAATATGTCAGAGGTAAAGCTTAGTTATTTTTATTTCAACGACATTATACAATAAGGCATTTGTGTTACTGTTTACATTAAAATACTTAATTGTCTTTAGGAAGAACTTGAATTGGATCCGAATATTAAATATCTTATGCTGGTTCCTGGATTTGAAGGACATTATAAAATATTTGAATCTTTGTGCCTGGGTTTGAAAATCAACGCATTTACTATTCAACTGGACCCAGATATGAATAATGACAGTATACCCCAAATGGCGGAACAAATATTCAAAGTATGTTAAAATTACTCCTCAGATATTTCAATTTACTTTTAGGTATATTTTAACTCATAACATATGTTTTGCAGAATTTGAAGAAGAACTTGAAAATATATGAAAAATTTTACTTACTTGGATATTCATTTGGTGTCAATATTGCATTGGAGTTGGCGTCAATGCTGGAAAAAGAAGGTAAATAAAACGACCATGCTTAGGTATCATTATAGATAAAAGTCATAAAAAAGTGTGATAAAAGTCATAAGAAAGTCACAAATGATTTAAACAATTAGAATTTTTACCACATAATGTTAAATAACATTACGTAAAACCTGGAACGAAACTTATTATAAAAAAGTGGTTATTTAATATGGCTAACTAGCTATAACCACATGATTTTAAAATATTCTTTAAATATCAAATATAAATATAATTAAAATACAATTAAATATTAAATTATTGAGTAAAAATTGTTCTCGTCATTAAAATTAAAAAAATTAACGAACAACCATTGAAAACTAGTAATAAAAATATAAATCTAATTCTAAATTGTAAAATTTACTCCTACAATATTTTTGGTTTGTTCTCGATACCGAACTTTACACAAATTTTTTTGTTTACAGGGCACGTTGGTATTGTTTACTGTTTGGATTCAAGTCCTAACGTTTTGCGAACTCAATTATCTTCATATTTAGGGCATCAGCTTTCTGACATACAAATACAAAATGCTATACTCGAACACATGTTTAAACTTGCAACTGGCAAAAAGGTTACCGAATTTAAGGAAGAACTAATGGCAAGTGATGATTGGAATGCTAAAGTGGAGCATTTTGTAAGTCAAGTTAAGAAACATGTTAAGTATTCTCATCAGTATGTTACATGTTTACTTGATTCAGCATATAAAAGAATCATTCTCGCTCAGAATTATAATCCCACATTTAATTTGAACTCGCAACTGGTTCTTATAAAAGGCATTCCTCATCCCGATTCAGAAACATTGCCCCCTGACTATGATTTATCAAAATACGCTAAACATCCCATTAAAATATACGAAATCGAATCGGACAATGTTTTGGCTCCATATGATTCGAGGGCTATTAACATAATTAACAAAATGTTAGATTCTGAACTGATAACAAAATTTAAGAATTCCAGTTCTTGTGAAATTTACTTCACCGATTCTTCCAAATAAATATTAAGTTTTTCTATCCACATACAATATTCATGACAAGTGTCGCAGTAAACCCATGTTCCTTTATACAGCAATAGCTTACTTACATAGAACTTACACATGACGAAAGAAATTGTTGCATACTTTATCGTTAGGTCCGTTGGTAATTTGTACAATAATAAATAAATTATTGCATTAAAAATCAAATAAATTCTAATTAAATAAGATGGTGGTAGAACTTTTCATGGTTCGACTCCGGAGGCACCACCGCCACACTTGCTTTGAAGGGTGTGGTGAGGGAGAGACACTTAAAAAGGCGTTCCAACTTAGTCCTTAGGGGTAGTAACGCATCAAGTGTCGGCCTCAGACGGGACTTAAATCCTGTTTGTGGATGGCTATGATCACAAATGCGGGCTTAGAACATGCTACCTAAATACCGTAAAAGTAAATATTGTTTTCTCGATTTTAATTCGTTGGTATTGGTCTGAGATAACTTTCTTCTCATTGAAGGGATACCTCTGTGTGATCGAAATCAACATTAAATTTTAGATAGAACAACCACATGCTAGAAATTTAAAACCTAAATGTCAGAGCTCGTTTTGCTTCTATTTAGATTAAATGTATCCGTTTTAGTAATAAATGATTTATGTGTGTAATCTTGTTTTATTTGAAATATATTATAGTTTTGTCGCAACTAGGTATTTACTCGAAAAAAACGTACCGTTGACTATCAATTTCATGAATTGGCCACTAAACGGGAAAAATCTACTATGAAACTACTATTTATGTGATGCTCTCTGGACTTTATAGAACTAAGTCATTATTGTAGATACTAGATGGCGTTGAATGTAGCTAGTCGAGATTGGTGCACGGCTCTACTCTCGTCAACTTCTAAACTAAGACTACTTAAGTTTCGCGCATCCCCTACTAGATAGCGCTACTGGTCTCGCATTTACTCACGTGATAAATAGAACATGGAATGAAATTAAAAATGAAAAGAAAAGGTGACATAAATATTGCAATTGTAAAATGACATAAGTATTGCATTTTTCTTTAATGACTTTACAAAGTAACAACATAGAGTGTATAATAAATCTAGACTGGATTCTTGGCAGTTCGATCAAAATTATCAAATGCTTAACAATGACCCATATGCATAAACTCGAGTAATTTTGCAAGAATTTGCTGGAAAGATACATTCTTCATAGTTATACTTTCAATTATCGATTAATATCGCACTAAAATAATTTCACTGTTCTTTAAAACCGCACTTGAGACCCAGCTGGTCGGAAGGCTAAAAAAGGCAGGTTAATTAACGAATTTTTGTAACATTAATAAAATTAAAACTATATTCAACTAGTTTTTGCCCGTGGCTCCGCTCGCGTGGAATTCGGTCTGTCACATAAAGTTTCGTATTACACCATTTTAACTAATTACAA
>DWNJ01000342.1:0-16044 GCA_018250275.1 Udranomia eurus | reverse complement strand
AACTCCAGCCAAATGATAGCTAATAAGTAGAAAACCTTCAAGCTTGCAGAATATAACCTGCGAATTCAAACCTTACCGTAACGTCCGCAGAATTTCCTTAAAAATTACAACGCAAAATCACTAAATCATGCTTCAATTTTGAGGAAGCGTCGCTTTATAAAATTTCGTGCGCAACCGATAGTACAACGTAAATGCATTTGAGCCTGAGAAGGGTATAGTATACACTGGATAAATAGTGGGGCTTTAGTGAATATTGCGGCGTATTTACGGGATGAAACCGGGACTGGAGCGAGCTAGCACATCAATAATGGCGATCGCTTGCAAGCCGAAAACTTTAACGACCTGTTTAAGATGAAGCAACGTTATAATTTAATTTAAGTTATGACAGCAACTTCCTCCATGGGCACGGAGGCCGTGTACAGTGTTGTAAATTATCTTTGTTTTTTAGACGTTTGGTTGAATTAAATCAATGAAGTGAATAAAATATTTTTGATGAGGACAGGAGAAATAACAAGATGAGGTAGTCGGTAGCCCATATACTTACATATTATGTTTTTGGTTATCTTTACAAAATAACGATTGATAAAAAGTATTTCAAAAAACTTAAAAGAGCAAATGCAAGAAAAAAGAATAAGATCATATAATCAGACGCATCTTTTTTTTTAACAATTGAAAATAACAACATATTTATTCATATAGCTCATAACAATACTTAGGGCTGGTAAACGTGTAAATGCTGTACACACCTAACTACGAAGGTAGTTGAATATAGAATCTAGTAAAATACAGCAAATTGAAGATGAAAGCCATAAATTCATAACAAAATCAATACTTTCAACGCACTGTTTGAATGCACTCGTGTAAGCAGTAGATAATGTAATTCAAGCATTGCATTTTGAAGGGCGCCGTTACCATGGCAACGTAGGGCAATACGTAAGGGGATACTCCTGGTTATTCGAATTAGGGTGAGGGTGGAAATATATTTTCGGCGCGACTATCTAAGGGGAGATATTTGCGAGGTGAACACCCCACTACATTGGGTACTTAGCCCTATGTTGAAGTTGGTGTACACTGAGGGGCCACGTTCAGACGCGAAGTTGTAGCATTTATCAGATGTTCGAATGAAACTTGAATAACGAATCAGGTGCTGTGCTCTTTTGTCGTGTTTACGTGTTTAGTCTTGCGTCCCTTGTACCAAGGAGTTAGTTCCTGAGTTTCCAACATTGCTCTGGCGTCGTCCAAAGTCATAGTAAAAAAAATTACAGTGTTTCTGTTGAAAATTGTTCATGCATCTTAAATGTCTCAGTAGCAAATATAGGAGAAGTTATTTAAATAATGAATTCGGAATACAATTTGAGAATGACATGTTTAGGATAAGCGTCAAGAAAGAATCTAAGAAAAGGGCAATGGCCAATTAAACACGGAAATAAATTAAGACGAACTTGTCTATGAATACGAACCAGACCAACGGCATAAATCTTTAAAGATAAACTGAAACGATTACGATAGAACATGTCGTTTGTAATAGGAAAAAAATCAAAACACGGTCACCAATCCAACTGCTGACCGGGCTGCAAATTACCAGAGTTTCGACGACAAGACGAAAGGGCGAGTAACACACAAAGCTAACAGACCGAAATACTCATTCCCAATTCAAAGAGCCGACCTGCCGGGACAAATTCGCCCGTATTTTTTCGTTTCCATTTCCAAATTCTAAATTGCAAGTTTGCAGCACAAAACGGGGGATCCGATCTAACTCCCAGAAGTCCCAAATTGAATCTGACGCTCGCGTGCGACCTATTGGACGGAGTAGATACATCGGTGACGTGCCATTCGAATGGGCTATGCATTCTGCAGCAGATTTCATTACACCAACCGTCCCGAGGGATGACTAAACTCTTGCTTTTTATTTTACACGAGTAGACGTAAACGTGCAAACACAATAATCCTAATAATTGACTTAAAATAAATACTGGCTTTGCTAATAGTACCTTTAGAAAAGTCTATTCACCTATAGGTATCTCTAGCGAACGATCTGCATGTACACTCATATCTCTAGAAGACATGTCTAATAGATTGAAAACCAACCCCATAAATAAAGAACGTGGGTTATAAATTGAGGCTTTCTTTGGGCTGGATATATCGTACGATCCCAATTAAATTTCAAATTAAAGCGAGACTAAAAACGTCCTACAACTGAGTTTGCAGCATTTGAAAGGTTCAAATCGTGCAATCACCAATATTTCCGACGTTTATAAGTCTCTCGCACTGTTTAATAAATGGACCTTCCAAGTTTCCAGCGGAATTTATTCCTGGACCACATAACCAGCGCTTAATTCACGGTTGGAAAATCGGTCCTCAACAGCGGTTTGATGTGGAAATTCCGATTAGAATATCATATGCAGGGCTATATTCTGTATGGTAAAATTTTATCTTCAATACAGGCAGATTTTAGTCTCCTAAGTACGAGACATACCAAACCATACACATAATACAAAACCGACTGAAACAGTTTGATTAAACATTTAAATCTTTGATGGTCCTACCTATCGTGTTTAATTTTTACCCCCGCAGCATACTATCAATTTTCGAAATTCATTATAATATTAGATGCATTTTAAAAATATGCAAAATAAAATGCAACAAACATAGTTCAAAACCAAACCAAAGCGTACATCAGGGGTGAAAAATGTGTCCAAAATTCACGTGTCTCATTATGGACAATCGAAATAAATTGAAGAAGATTTTGTGTTACAATTGAACTCAGCAGATTGGCCGCTAAGCGCTGCGGTGCGTTTGGCAAAACGACACGTAATAACACTGAATTCGCGCGTGCATTTCAATTTCGTGTTTCGCATTATAAATTATGTTTTCAGCTTTAACTAGGCGCCATTGTTGCGTTGGTAATTCGCTTGTGCTCGCATTTTGGTAGTAATTGTCTATGAATAGATCTTTTATATGTATATCTATCTGTCTATAAGTTGGTTGTCGACGTATTAAATAATAAACACTCGTATACTGTTAAATTCTTATTAATATTATTAATTTTAGGTATCAAAATGTATTTTGTAATTAAGTACTTAAAAAAGTTACCTAAAAAAGGTTTATATTGATGGAGTAAACGTTTTCTTTCTTTCTAAATATAATGTTTGAAATATACAATCTTTTTTATAAAAAATTAAGTGGCCAATGACATACAAGTCTATTCTATCACGAGCCTAGCACAAATTACTGAACACTCTAAACTAAACCGATTTCTTGCTCCTTAGATATATGATGATATATGATTTCCAACAATTTATTTCCTTAATATTATATGGACATTTTATTTAGACTAAAGTTGAGCGAAGCAGCTTGCTTGGAACAAGGAACAAACATCTATTATAAATAATTGCTATTGAAGAATTTAACCAATATTATGCAAGTTACACAAGATATTTCGGTAAAGGTGAGCTCAAATATGCCAAACGACCAGCATATTGCACGAGGTATAAATCTCTCTAAGACGCATAGTTTAAGATTGTTAAAGACAATGGTTATTCAGGAATTTGTCCAAAATAATGTACGTGAGACAAGAAACACGTACGAGTACGTACTCGTATAATAACCAGAATAAATAACTGAGAGCTTTAGCATTCATACTACTTTTTTCTGTAGCTATGTAAGCGAAACATACTTATTAGCACAGGAGTTGTGGCTATTAAGACTTTTTCAAAACCATAAGTGACAAACGCGACAAATATAATATTCTGGATAGATATATAATTCGTTATTCAGACAGATGTAGAAGTGAAGCGTAGCTTAGGCTATTGGTGTTAATGGCTATCGAGTCTCCAAAACCATGAGTGTCGAACACGACAGATACATTACATTATTCTAGACAGATAACCCGAATATATGAGGCGTCGAGCAACCACAATATATCTCGAGCAGACAGAGCTATGGGCGAAGCATAGCACCTCCATTACAGATAAAGGCCATTACAGACAACAGCAATTATCGCCGTCCCTCCGAATTATATCATTGATAGAACTAAAATTGCTCTATCGGGAACTCGTATAACGGCTCCCGGAAGTGAACCAAGTTTGGCAATCGTTCCACGGTAGGCAATGCGAGTTTATTCGCTTGTAATTAGTTAGGTGATAACGTACAACACACATCGAACGACAACGTAACAATGAAATAACATTGCTCGTTTTGTTTTAATTTTCGTGGGATTGCTTATTTTGCGTCAAACGCGTTTACATAACCGCCTACTTACGTACACTCAATTAATGTACGCAATGCGCGAAAAACGTGTCATTTCACAATTTATTTCGCGCTACCGAATTGATTAAGTGATCTATGATTGCTTTGTAAAGGACATTTTCAGTCGAATTGACATTTTAAGCCAAATAATGAAGATTGTTTCATGATACATTTCTTTTTTGTGATCACACAATTACTAGGACACTTCTTTGTTACTTCTTTATGTATAAAGACGAGCCGTATGACGCAATGGTCACCATGCTAGACTGCTGTTCGAAGGGTCCTGGGTTCAATTCTCAGCAAGGCAGAAATTTGAATGAGTTTAAATTTCTGTTCTCGGTCTGTGTAACACACACTCGTCTTTGTGTATTGTCCATGGCACCCACAACACAGGGAATCCTAGTGGGCTATTAGTGTGAAAGCGTTAATGCGTTTTATCAGCAAAAATATATTTATTATGAGTGAATCTTGAGGCATCTCCAAATTATATGAAGATCTAAAACGAGTATATGTTATTTTGCTGTGACAAGTAGTTACATCTATTATAATTACATCTATCTATTTGTTATTACGAAAAATATTTTTATCATTAAACTAAATTATGGCGCAGACACGGAAATAAACGCTTTTTATTCGCATCCCCAAAATTCAGCTACATTTGGTATCCCACGATAATATTGGTCTATTTGCTCCAAAAACCCAATTAAAGTTGAACAGTCGTAACACAGCTTGGGTTCCCGACAATTTCTGAAAATTGTATACCATTGTTGCCGACAAATTTCTAAGAAAGGTACACGTACTCGATCTATGGATGCTGGAAACGAAATGCGGTATTCTTAACAATAAAAAACAATATATCGCGTGTTTGGTAAATTGAATTAGACTGTAATAATACTCGAACTTATTTATCGTCTTATTCTGTAATGTACATCTTGTGCAATGAATTAAGTAACATTTTCTTATTAAAAACAAAGTTTGAAGTTCATATACTTTAGACTGACACATATAGGACAATGTTGGAAGATGTTCACGAGAATTATATAAAATTTGAAGCTAATCAAGACCTCATACATTTTCAAAGTAATTCTTTCAGGAGGTCAACTCACGACGGAATTTACATAAGCTATTTTCTCTTATTATTTCTACTCGTTTTAAGGCAATAGATTCATTTCATGTTTATTATTATTATTGTCTGACACTTCAAAACGCAGCGACGCTTAAATAGAAAAGAGCTTCGTATAAACAGGCCCTTGCAAATATATTCTAAGTAGATATACAAATAGTAAAGATGTTACGTAAGTCTGTGCGCAATAAAAGAGAAACAATATTAGAAAAATTGTAAGCGGCAAAAGGATTTCACGAAATGGGATTCTTGTAAGAATATATTACGTAAAAGACTTCTGCTGTACCCACTTGTCATCTCAAATAGAGTTTATTCTTATAGAACGTAAATTAAAAATACCTTTTATCTGCTTATGGCACTATTACAACTGCTATATATGAGCCAATGTTTTTCCATTCAGTTGCTTATTCTGAATGCCTGAATGTGACATTCAAAAAGTTACTCCTATATGACGGATAAATTAATTAATTTTCGCATTTATATACGAAGCTGTTCTATTTATATATCAACATTTAGTAACAAAGTAGGTTATAAATTTCCCACCAATGCTAATGCGGTTGTAAAACTAAATTTACGAAAAAGGTTTGTGTGTGCCAAAACAGCACTAAAGGAAAACGTTAAAGATACTAAAAAAATATGTACAAACCAACTACCGCAAACGAATGTTGGCACGGCCATAAACAAGCATTCCTACCGCGATATTTACGTCAAGAATTGACACGAAACGGGCCACTTCCAGTGAAATAGATCGCTGGACGTCCATAGTGGTGCTGTTGGAACCCCATTAATTGCGATCGGCCCGAAGGAGATTACAGGGCCCCAAAAGGTTTTCCGAACTGTACTAAATCAACGAATTTGGATACGAAATTCGGCTCTACACTGCGGGAACAAAGTATGGTGTTGCTTGCTGCGTTTTGGACAATTGAAACTATGGAGTTTGCGGGATTACAATAGGCGTAACTAAGGCAGCATTGCTATTATTATATCATGGAGCCGTGTAAATTTCGATGCAGGGGTAGTAAAGTGATTGAAATTAAGATATTCATTTAATTTAATCTAGCTTACGTTGTAACCTTAGTGTTAACGTAGAAACAAATAAAAAAGTAAGAAACGTAATTAGATCTAAGTCCATCGAAATCACTGTTCCTTGGTCATGAGGACTACTGATGTAGGATGACGTTAGGATCAATTTCGTTGTGAGAGAAGAATTGTTACCTAGTTTGGATTTTCTCACACAACAATAAAGATAGCAAAATTATTAAGGATTTTTATGAAAGAGATGATTTTGCAATCGCCTCGCATTCTTGGTATTGCAGTGGAAATATCGCACATTTTCAATTAGATCGCTAATGTATTTTTAGATTAAAGGCAGCTAAATGTTTACAATTTGTTAGCTGTTTCATCTTTCAGCAGAAATTAAATTTATAGAAGCAATCAATTTGATTCGATTTAAGATCGTCCTATTTGTTCTCTCGCCCCGCTGTCCTCTATAACAAGGTTGACTGATAATTAAAGACAGTTCTAGATATAAATTATCGACAATAACGGGGACAGAAATATTCTTAGATGTCCTTAAATTGATGAAATACGATTCAAACAATATTTACGAGTACGTAGATATTCCTGATAACAACAAAAAAAGGACTCCAAATATCTTTTCCTAAATAAAGATGAATTAAAAATTAAAACTCAATATAAATAATGAGAGAACTATTTGCATAACGTCGAAATTAAGATATTAATTTCATGTCACACTCGAATCACTTTTATCGTACTAATGACCGAACTCAATTCGAAGACCTTTGATATTAATTGGGGAGGAGTTTTTGCCAGCTTATACGAGACTTGGATTATAACAACACACGGATCATCCGTCTTATTGCACCAGAAACAAAACCCTAAGTCTTGGACATAAGCACACCTTTAGCATACCAACCCTGCACCGAAGATCCATTCGACCATACGAGCCACGTGTAGACAAATTTAGTGACTAGTGCATTTCCGTTGAACGCTGTCCATTTATCTACTGTCGGGAAATGTCTGAGCGTCTTCCACGTAGACATTCGGAATAGATGTATTTTTTTATTAAGTTCCTTCCTGGCTCGAAGATTTTAGGTTGTTAATACAACATTCGAATTATAATTTCCGTAAAAGATGGCTGAGTTCGTTAAAGGATGTGAATATTTCGATGTAGATTGGATTTTTTGGTTTAATTATATATTCTTTGAACATAATAAAATAACTAATTGGTATGAATATACTAATTTGATTCTTTTAGATTTTTATTCAGTATCTGTAATCATTTAAGACTATTATTTAAAGATATTCGATACAATCCTGCATAGTAAATAATAACAATTACCCACTCATAATAGTATCTTAATGACAGCTATAAATAGATTAGATCTAGAGAATCTAAATTTAAACGCAAGTCGGCTTAAGATAGACAGCGTTTATATTTGCACCGTGTCGTGTTATAGACAAGGAACAAAGCACAGATAAATAATGAATAACATAACCCATTGCTTCCAGAAAACCGCACTCCGGAGTCGTGACCGTTTTAAAATAGTTTATTGATTCTGTGGACGCCAGTGTTGCCATGTGCATTATTCAAAACACCCAGCGGCATGTAAACGTTAAAATTCATGAGAACATGGCGCGGACACTGAGCACATATTTTTCAATGCTGGCAGCACTGCCGCCTTTATGACGTCACGTATTAAGTTAATGCATATGCGGAGTTCTGGGGGTTTAATGCGAACAATTTTTTTCTTCCTTCCGTGTTTTAACCCACGTTTACATCCCGCATGGGTGTTTTGGCAACGAGATTAAATTTTGGACGTGATCGCAATTGTTAATATATATTTGTGGTGGCTGCTAGAGTTTGTGTCATATTTTTAAATTACTCAAATGGATGTTCATCCATAGAATACGGGAGAGTAAAGTAACTTATTTGTATAGCTGTAACGTTGACATTATTTGAGTTTGAAAAGAGTCTATATTTAGTTATTGGACAAAATTATAAATAAATGCGTAAATATTATTGGATTTCTTTAAGTCAATATATTTTTTATCAATAAAGTAAAAGAATTAATTAAATTCATTAGACAGTATTAGAAAAAAAACATGATAGTATCCTCACCGAGACGCCATGGCCGGCTAAGTTGCCAAACAGTCGCCAAGTGGGTTGCCAATATCAAATTTGCCATACATATCAATATACAAATACAAACAAAAAACAAATAGGGCATAATCCAAAAAATATATACATGACAAAATTGACAGCTCAGACTTCGTTCGAGAACGGAGAAAAAAAATCCAATTTCGGATTTCCCGCTCTACAAATGCTGCGTGTAATCGATTTCCTATGACATCCCATCCGTGATGTATTGCATAATCTGTGACACCGAGTGGCTAGATGATCCAATTTAACTTGATTGCGTACATAATGCAAAGTGCAGTCAATTAAAACCGAGATTAATATAAGCGAGGCTAAAACAAATTATCTCAAAATGTTGTTCATTGCTAGAAGCTTGTTGAATTTGGTTATATTACTGATGTGCATTCCGTATTAAATAGCGGAGAATAGGGTGTATTTGACTGTAAAAGTATGAAAGTATCTATTGTCTGTAATTCCGCCAATTTATTACAGTGAAAGGATTCATCTGTCAGGAAAGAAAAGCGCTTCAAAGGGTCTTTTCAACAGTTAAATTCAAATAATTACGTCGATATCTATTGTAATGACCGGGAACAGGTTTAATCTGTTTCTTATAACGAAAATGCATAGCTTCACTTGTATCTTCGCTGTGCAACTGTATGTAAATTGAGTAATATCTATCTTTTTACGCCTCACAGCTGGACTAAGGTTTCGTCCAAAATACAGGAAGGCTTGGAGCATTTGCGCCACTGCCCCAATGCGGCTATTGACGAAGCAATGGGTAGTGTGTTGGACTTACGATCAAGACATCGTGGGTTCGATCCTCACTGTCCCGTTCCACTAAGGGTTCCATTTCCTAGCCTAAGGGTAAACATAGAATAGGGCCTCCTATGTTACGTTTAACATAATTACTAGTATGTAAAAAAACGCGGATCGATGGATATACTTACTATCTAGAAGCCAAGCGTCAGGCATCTTCAATCATCAACATGAACTTCCAGGTTTAACGATATCCATCGACAATCGAAGCTTAAGAACACGTTAACCTGTCCTCGTAACACAATATGTCGGGGCGGTTCCCATCTGCGATCATTAGACATTACGTCACAGTCATCGAGACCTAGCTGATAATCGAGGAATGAGCCGGTATCTCCCCGGAAACCGTGTCTGATATTGGCGTAGTTACCCAATTTAAACTGATCGCCATCGTTACCCAAAGTGCAGGGCGTCAAAGGGACAGGCAGATTCCGTTTCGAACGGACGGAGGGAAATTCGTTTCGATTTAAAACAAAAACGCGCGATTCCGGTACGCGACTCGGTATTATCTCGGTTTTGATTTATGGCGTAAATTAAAATGGTATTTGGGGCATTGGCATTTTATAATACGGCAGTAGATTCTAGCAGTGTTTTGCCCGCGCGGCGTACACCATGTTACGTTTGTTAACAGATAGAAGATGGACAGATCAAAGCTAGAATATAATTTGTCGGTTATTAAAAACGAATACTGATTAGAAATACAAGTATTAAGAACAATATTAAATATTCTAAACGTGTCTTTTCCCTTCGCAATCTCTATTATTTTTAAAGTTTAAAAAATCATAAAAAAGCACAATTTTTTCTACAAAGAATCACGTTCAACGTTAGCCGCGCCGGATTTCTTATTTCGTAATTAAGGGCTCGATATTCGCAACATTCCCTATACTTAATGAAAAGTTCCCGCATTATTCCTGTCACGGCGTAAAGGGAGCTTAATTTTTACGACCAACTCCCCAAAATCCCCTAATAAAGACGCTAAAAATATTCCCCAGGCGTCGCCTAATCTTTAATATTGAATGACAAAATATAAAAGTTGTTCAATAAACCTCGCGATGCAAATCTCGCGTCCCTTGCACATAAATAATGTATGAGCAACATGGCTGGTTGCGGTTCAAATCATTATTAACTATCGACGCCTCGCGGTTTCGCTTGCTATAAACACTTTAATAATTAATCACCGACCCCCGACGCTTATTGATTTTGTTCCATTCGAAATTACCCTTGAAACATCATCTCTTTGAATTTTGAATCAGCTGACAAACTGTGTTCCATCACATAAGACTTGACAACTAGCATAACTAAGCGACGGAGCCGTCAACTGTCTCCAACGACTGAAAAATCTAGTAAAACTTACTTCAAACTAGAAAAAACAGCAAACTGTTAGCATATTTGCGTTGATACTAAGGGAGAATCACTGCTGCTATACCTGCGAGTTATATAAACATATTAGTCTGTCAGAATCAGTAGTACTCAGAATAATCTATCGATAATCTGTAAACTGGAAACACCAACACTAGTTGCTGTGTTAGTACCGCAGGAGATTTACTGCTGCTATACCTGCGACTTATCAAACCATACTTATCTCTCATCAGTAGCCTACTCACCAAACCCAATGAATCCATCGATAATCCGGAACTCCACAATGTTTAAAAACCGACCATTCGTTCACTTGTCGGCCATTAACAAAAATTCTGCGAACATCGTTAGCCGAATCGCGTCCTAATGGCCTAAGTGATAGGGGCCATAAATCTGGCAATATCTGCAAATGGGCTATCGGACTCCCGTTTCTGTCACATTCGGCCGTACACCACGTAACTGATGAGTTTAAATCGAACGATGCGTATCGGCGCAGTTATGGAAGGTACAGATATGCTTTTTTTTGTAAAATATGGATACAAATATCCTGGAACTAGTTACTACTGGTTTTCCTCCGTACGCCGACTTTTGATCTCAGTTATAGCCTGAGTGAGAGATAAAAGCTATAAATAGGATCGCGAAATCCACTGGACATAGTGTATTACTACCCGTACATAAATATTTGACTTGATATTAAATATATACATATTTAAGGAAAACCATGAAGAATATCAGAAAAGAATACCAAACATAGTATTACTAATAGTAATTGTCCCCATGGTACTACATACATTCTTCAACAGATTCATAACATGTATTCCTAGTTCGACATATCATATCGAACGAAAATGAAAATATCTTACTTTCTCATAATATCCAATGTCAAATGACATTCGATTGCCTGCCTCCCTAAAGCCTATATCAGAAACAATCCATCAATTAGACACGTGATAGCCAAATCAGCACAGTCGTTCAGAGCTCCGTAGCCCCGTACCGTAGATAATTCAGACATAGATATTCAGTAGCAGAACAGACGTATCGCTAACATACGTTTTGTGTCTGCCCGCCTGAAATTGGAACTGTCATTACCGCATATGCGAGCGGGTCCCAGCTGACTGCATAACTAGACGTCCATTTAACAACGTATCTCGATTCTCGTCACAGATGTAAATCTGACGCAAGTTGCTGTGGACCGGTTTGAAGGACGGCCAGTGTGGGAGAAATCGTCAGTCACAACTGGCGAACTGGTGTATGCATTATTTTTAATATTAATACGAGAAGCAAAACGGTTGGTGAGCTTTTCGCGACAATTACACGGACGGAGTGTGAAATTTTGTACAGTAACGTTTGTAACTTTGTACACTGAACGTCATTTTAATACTAAATAGAGAGTGACGTATGGGAAATGTCATAAAATTAATGTTATTTTGTGTAATCAAAAAAATATTTTATAGGTATAAAAATGTAGATATTTTACAATTTATAATTATTTTTTACCGATTTTTGTTGACCGCTAGGCCATCTCTAATTATTTTTAAGGTTTTAGTGGCGTTCTATTACTCTCTCTCTCAATAAGGTAATTTTAAAATAAATATTTTTTTCTTTGATCCGTATGTAGGTCGCGCGGTGATCTCAATCCTATAGATTTTCATTTCATATAAGTATGTAAAATACTACAATGTTTTATAACCTCAAAAACAAAAATGGTAGTATATCGCGCGTAAATAAATTAATATTTGTTTATAATACCGACTGTGAATCCATTTCTATCCCTATAAAATTGAATTGTAAAAGACGAGCAAATCCGGGGGCAAAAGCGAATGCTATAAATCTAAACTGTTTTAAAGTTGGGCGCTAAGTACACATTAGGCGCAATGCAAGCTCGTTTGTAATTCCAATGCTATAAATACCGCGACTATACGTTTCGCAGTTGCTATAAATACCGGACGACTATACGTTTCGCAGTGGCAAACAGCAAACGAACGCGGACCGTTCCTCATGACAAACGCGCTGTCAACGGCTATAGCATAAGCAATATTAATTGTAGCTTAAAGACAATAATTTTCGCCGGCTCACCGTTTACACGTCTCGAGTACTCGCGCTAGTACTTGCTGTGTAAGATGGTTGCCGCTACGTGCACATATTAAAATATTAGGTGCTTAAATCTTACGACTAGTGTTCTTATATTTAACGTTGAAAGTTTTCCGGGTTTTACGAGTTATATATGAGAGATATGAAAATAAAAGAGAACTGCACGCTCTTTTTACTAGCTTTCAATTGGCATAAAAATCAAATATTTTTGTCTTTATATCTTAAATTGAGATCAAAATAGTTCTGACAAAACGTCCAAACATTTTACAAGCATGTGAATGTCGAGACTAAATAGTTATATCATATATGCTCTTGTACATAAGTACTCGTATATATATTTTTTATTCAATAACTTGACGAGCAAGAGAATCAAACCATATAGCTCTACAATATCCTGACAATTTACGCATCGTTATCTCAGAGGAGTCTCGATGGCATATTGAAAGTGACATAAGAAATCACACGAGGGGAACCCGTACGAATAGCTGCGAAGGCAGGTGAAAAGTCGTTTGAATTTCGATAAAGTGTTCACGCGCTCCAACGTTATTTAGTTATCTTCACAATTGTGGAT
The DNA here is from genome assembly GCA_018250275.1 of Udranomia eurus. NCBI lineage: Eukaryota > Metazoa > Arthropoda > Insecta > Lepidoptera > Hesperiidae > Udranomia > Udranomia eurus. The sequence goes on along the minus strand of DWNJ01000342.1, from coordinate 2,682 downwards.
CTGATAGTATGGAAGCCTTTACTTCCATACTATAAATGCGTTACGTAGATTTGAAAGGATGCATACAGTGCTCTAGGCAGAGTTCTAGGTTAAAATGTATGTGTGTGCATTCTGTATTTTTTGCGCCCGAACTCCGTAAAGGGAATTTCGATTGTCCGTTAAGTTTAGTTTGATAGTTTAGTATAGTTTCGAAGGCAGTTACTTGCAATAGCAAACGAGGCTCGGGGCGATTAGTCAAGGAACTTGGAAATGATAACGCAACGCGATCGTTAATTGCGTTCATTAGCAATTTCGGGAAACGATCCTAAATTTAAAATTAGATGAAATGAATACGGAGACCTGAGGCCCAATAAGTATCAGTCAGGAAATTGAAAATGTACATTTGAAACAAAATCGTCAAATTTCTTTGTTTCTTTACCATGAAGAATGACCTTACGCGTAAATCAAATGATTTGTAATTGTAATATTTATCTAATTTTGTAAATAAATGTGAGTTATTTGAGTAATACTTATATCTTTTAACTTATCTTCGGGAGTAGAAATGTTTCTGTAACATATATTACACTTTTTGGTAAGACACAGCTGTGTGCCTTATGTAACAAGGTATGCCTACATATCTACATTATTCTATTAAATAAATCCTTATATCGAAAATTTAGATGTACTAGTTGTTAATATTCTAAATTAATGTAAACACGTTATAGTGCTCAGACTCCAGGATTATAATTAATTAAACTGCTATCGAAAATTAATACGCGTCAGTATTATAGGGAGCGTAGAATTATGCCTAGTTAGTGAGTTCTAGGTTCGTATTAGGTGGAAATTGAGACGCTATATAACCATAAACTTTCAGCGGGGTTGTTAATTAAAATCATCTATATATATAAAAAAAATAGCTAACTGTCGGAAACATCAGCGCACAGACCAACGTACTGGACTTAGAAAAATGGCATACCGCTTCCTCCTAAACTGTAGCCTTACTCAGAGTATTGTTAATGATTTTCGATTGCTTTAATTACATTACAAAATGGGAAGAGAGACGAGAGATAATGCGAACGAAGACGCGGGCGAAACAAAGCTCACAACCGCTTCGACAAAATTCAAACGGGTATTTCGTATCCCACAATAAAATGTTTTCGTCCAATTTAAATTCAATTCGACAGAACAACATCAAGAACATTTATTTCTCAGTTGTTTTGAATATCAATTCGTTATTAAAACAATTTCCCACTACGCTTTGACAATATTTGAGGCTTCGTTTTCGCAACTTGTAGAGACGTCGAATTTAGTTATAACCGACATTTGCGTCAATGAGTTTTGCGTAACGAACGTTAATTAACGGAATGTAATTTATATAGATAAATACAAATTTATTTACACAGGCACATCTTAATCATCAAACGTTGATCAAACTAGCGAACTAAGGTAAATACTCTAATTGGCGACTGTTTGAGAATTTCGGGGACAATGTCTGATTTGTATCGGATTTATGGGGCTTTGGCCGCAATGTTGGCATTGAAGGGGTTAATCAGCTCCCACCCAGCCTCCTCTATTGATTGGTCTGACAGGCGGGTAAATCGTTATCATAAAGGTCTCTGTAGCGAATAAATATAGTAGATGTCAATAGTTTTTTTATGGTTTTGAGGTAGCAAACGAGCAGACAGTCCACCTTATGGTAAGTGCCACCCATGGACGTCTGTAATCAACCCAAGACAGGATCGAAGTTCTTTCTTCGGTCGACAACGAATGCGAAGGGGTACCAACCCACTGAGGACTAAGTTGGAACGACTCGATTAAGTACGTTTCCCTGACCACACCTTTCAAACCAGAACACTGCTGTCAGAAACAGTATATAAACTGCTGAGCAAATTCACTTAGTTAAAATTAGAAAGTCACAAGTTTTATAGGAAACTACTCGAAAAAAGACGGCAAGTAAGGATACTTGCCGTCTATACAAATAGGAATTTACGGAATATTATTTAAATTGGACAAAAAACTCCCCGTCCTATTAGCCAAATAAGAGTATATACTTATACCACATACATACACAGAACAGTATCTCCCTCATTACCTCAGCCGGTTTCGACATGGTATTCTTCAAACAGCACTTACCTGGAAAAAAAAAAGAAATATTAGAATAGAATACAAAGAAACAAATTGAGGGAACAAATAAAGTGCGTCTCGTTACAAATGCGGACTCAGAATGGTTTATTAAGGGGAGCTTTTTCTCGTTTTACTGCGTTTTTAAGGCGGTGGAGCAATAGCCGTCGTAGTTATTAAAGCTGAAAGGAATAAATTTTTTACGTGCAATTCATTAGACAGTTTCGGCTCTAATCTTGTCGATTTGAACTTGAAGTTATTAAAGGGAAAGCATTGGGGGAAATGGGGGTATTTAATGCGTCGTCGGCTGTTTAGGAGAGTAGGTACTCCTGAAACAAATATAGAATGCATATCTATATTTGTATAATAATATAATATAATAAATCTGTAAGTGAGTGTTGTCTGCACATGGAAGATATCTAAGAGAAAGACATTTTAGGGGTATTTATTTAGAGAAAAGAACCGAAAAATATGACACAAATATCAGATAACCTTGTAAGATATATATAGACTAGCAGCTCATCCCGGCTTCGCACGGGCATAATAATATAATAAAAGAAAATACACAATGTTTTACAGTGA
>DWNJ01000341.1:0-16048 GCA_018250275.1 Udranomia eurus | reverse complement strand
CACTTCGTTGATGGAGCGTTTGGGTAGTGGTGTTACATCTTATCTTTCACGGAGATTTTTTTTACGTGAAATTAGATTTAGAAATGATTATGTACATGTTCAATTTCGGCTCTTTGAATAAGCGGATGTGGGAACCAAGGCGTCACAAAGATTCTATAACAGTACGATATTTGGTAATGATTTTTAACATTATTCTTGGTCTTAAATACTAATAATCGTCAGGAATAAACGATCTTAGTTCATTACTGAGATATACCTTTGGCGACAGAGATCAAAATAAATGGTTCTTTTTGAAATAAAGAGTCCACAGAAATTAATTTGGCTCAAGCTTATAACATTCCCGACTGTCTTCATAATGTCATGATGCTATGGCCCTCGTAATAAATGATCTGGTCTTTGAGATATTTTCTTGAAATCATCTCAGTCGGAGTGTACGTTATGAGTTTTCGTTGTGATTTTTAAGAAATATTTTTACAGAATTAACTGTTACTTAAGTTTATTATTATTTTATTTTTTATGACTGTGTAGCAAACGAGCATGCAATCCGCCTGATGGTAAGTGGTCACTGCCACCAATGGTCACTTGCAATCAATGGAACACACGATCTTTCTTAGGTCTTTCTTAGGTCGACCACAAATGCATTGCTACCCCTGAGGACTTAATTGGAACGGTCTCGCTTAAGTATGTCTCCCTGACCACACCCTTCAAACCACTACACAGCAGCAAGAATCATGCTGTTATAAGTCAAAAATATGTGTGGCGGTGGTACCTCCAGAGTCGAACCGTAAAAGCTACCAGCTTCAATAATATTATGTAATGCCATTTAAATATTTATTTATATATAGATATTTAGTTATATGTAATGTAGTAAAACTCCGTTCTCATATCGTACACCATTTTACTTTCTAGAATAACTATTTACAAACTTGTTACATTTGTCTTCTTAACAATTTCCCTTTAATTAATTTTACAATGCATCTTTTCTCTTACATTATACGTCTACATTTCTTGATTTTAATTTATAGGTTAATAATTGATTCTTCTCGAATTATGAACCTTACAGTTTTTATTACTGTCTATAACATATGAAAATTTCACTAAACACAGCCATTGGAATTTAGTTTAGTAGAGGAAATGTTCTCTCAGGGATTCCTCTTTAGGGAAATGAAATGAAACTTGACAATGTCTGGAGCATACTCCGTTACACTGGTACCGGAGCATCCTCCAGACATTGTCAAGTTGTGGGGACATAGATATAATTGCATGTCGAACTAAAGGTCCGCAGCTGAAATGTATTTCTTTATCGCTGGTCCATGTACGTATAACTTGATAATAAACATGTTTAAGAAATTAAATTTAGATGTATATCAAATTAGATTCTAATAAACATATAAAAGCTCCGTCACGTTTGTAATGCGATTAAAGCCGTCATATTAACCGAACACCACGTATCATTTCATCCACTTACAATACCCTTCAATTTCAATTTCAAAACAATTAAATTGTCGGGTTGATACGAGTATCAATAGGGGAGCGTGGCGTGACTGGAGTTGATTGTTACTATAGTTTATTGTTGATTGTTACACTATGTATCGACAAGCAGTGCAGAGCGGATGTTTATTGTTGGGTCGATGTGAGGCTAAAAATGTGATACGTTGATGAAAATGAGAAAATGACGACGAAGGAAGGTTGGAGGAGATTTGTAAAGATAATCAATAGTATGAGTATGACGTCACTGGTTTTCACATGACCGCAACCCTTTTGTGTCTCACTGCTGCGCACAGGTCTCCTGGGGAAGTGCACAACTGGGGAAGGCCCGGAGCATACTCCGCCACGCTGATATTGGAGAGTGTGCGTGTTGGCGGAAGAACTGGTTAGTGGGCAACCAGTATGTCGAATGTTTTCGAACCCCAAATGGACTCCGACGAGGTTTAACGACTGTCAATTATCGATAACAAACAGGACCGACTGCTAAACGTGCCCTCCGAAGTACGGAAACTATCGGTTAGACCACTATCAGTCAGAGCTACTGACCGCGCCCGACGTTGCTTAACTTGCGCGATCGCATACGATCTACACATGAACATCTAATAATATGAGTAAACAACGCAAACAGTTAACGTTCGATAATAAAAAACAACATAATTGATAAAAAAAAACTCCAACTCGTTATAATATCTGAATTCCCAGTAGGTACTATTCTCGCTTCACCCACGCATACATATACAAGTGTACAAAGTGTTTAAAATACAAATATATACTCGTACATAGTTATATTCTAAAGTACATAATACTTGGAATAAGTCAACATTTAAAACAAAACCCTCCGAGAAATATTATCATAATATTATAACTGCCGACCATGGACATAATATGTAATCGAATCGCTTTCTTATGTCGACTACAAATGTGTTGCTGAGCTGAGGACCTGACCTGAGGACTATGTTAAATTTATCTCCCCTTATTTTTACGTGGGGGAAAACCTTTAAAAGGTACCGGATAACGTGGGAGCGATACCGGATTATATAAGATTTCCACCCACTAATAATCCCTCGGTGGCCTCCTGTGCTTTGTGGGGGTACCCAGGAACTCCGACGGATTATCTTTCTGAGTACCCACCAGCGTGTCGTCTCATCATACATCTCTTGGGAATACTCCGTGGCTCACGACCCTCAGCCATGAGGTATTGACGAAGAAGAAGAAGAATTTGTATTTAAATTTTAAAATCATACACCGGAACACCCTAATACGATTAACTTACAAACATAGGATAAGACACGTCGCCAACGACAAATCCGAAGCTCGCTTGTAAATGTGGGCCCATACAATTGTCACAACAACTTTTAATATAAAGAGTTTTTTTTGTGATTATATTACAACGCCGGGAGCATAAATCGTAGGTGCTACTAAAGTAAAGAATCACAATTTTAGGTTACATTTTATGAGTGTTTATAAATAAATGAAAAACTGAAAGTGAATATGCAATGGAAGCTCATTAGGGATAATGTCGTACTTAATTTGCATAATATTGATATAGAGTTTGGTTATTTTGTTAATTGCTTTCTCTCCCTGGTAATTTTCATTGGACGCTCATCGATCATTGTGGTCACACGTCCATTTTGCTATCCATCAAAGCCGGACATTATTGGTAATATGGTTTTATCATAATTTTGTGCATAATATTACCTAATACAGAATATTTATATCTAAAATCGGGTGGAAAAGGGGTTTAATGAGGCGTTCCAACTTAGTCCTCAGGAGCAACGCATCAGTTGTGGACCTGAGACAGAACTTCAATTTTGCTTGCACTTGTCTACAGATGTCTATGAGCAGTATTGACCGTTATGGATACCAGATGGACTGCATTCTCATTAGCTACCTTAAGAGCTAAGATTGGAGACTAAAACACAACACAACAAAACCCTAATATGAGTGCTGATTATGCAAACCCCATATTTTCAATAATCTAATAAGCTAAAATAAATTTCAATTCTGAAGTGCTACTTAGTCTCGGCTAGACGACTGTATATGTAAAACAAGTCCTATTGTGTATATTCAAATTAGGTTAATAGATTTTATAAAATCTGAATGATTATTTATTCACTTCTAATTGGTAAGATGTTACAAAGGGTAAACTTTATATTGGCATTCTCCGCTGCGAATCTCGGTTAGACGATGATACGAATTAAAATTTAAAATACATATATAATTTAATTTGTACATTTAATTTAACACCATAACAGCTAACCATTCTTCAGCAAATACTACAAACGTAATGATGCTCTGTTAATTTCGGCAAACGTAAATTTCTCGTTGTAATTATAATAACAGTTGACATTGTAGCGATATGAAATTAAATGGAACGGCGTTTGGATGGCGGGCATTACTGGATACTGTCAGGCATTTAACCCACCAGTTACGAATAACGATAGTGACGAGAGGAATTTTAGGGTCCACATTCACAAGCGAGGCAATTCGTCGGGTTTGTTGTTGGCAACTAGACTGCGAGCGAATCCGTGTGTAATGGTAGGGCGGCGTACTCGCGCCTCGCAGTACTGTTTGTCGTACTCGCCTCTCCATACGGCGAACATCGAGCCGAGCCGCCGGCGAGCCGTACATCACCGCCAATGAGCACGCACGGATTTGTAGGCGAGCTTCTTACTCAATATTCATATAGTGTTAATATAACAATTTTTGATAGTTTATTCTTAAATAGTTAACAAAATCAGCTGGTTTGCAGACCCTTTTTGTCCCAATATGGTGTTAGAATATTAATCAGAAATCGGTAACCTTGAGGAGTGTATGACGTTACTTAATTTATGTAATTTTAGAATAGTCATGTGTAAACAACCAACAACGATGCGTGCGAGGCTCGCCAAAGTGTTGTAGCTGAAACGTCTCTACGTTCGAGCTCGTGTAGTCCACACGCTACACGAGCTCTATGTTTTAGTCCTTGCGCGTGTGCGCGCAATGACGGATTTTTCCGCCGTTTTGCTCGGCTCGGCGCTCGGTTTGGGGCTCGTGTAGTGAATGGCGTACGTTATAGTTGGCGCTGTGATCTTCTATATTGTAAGTAAAATGAATGAGATCTCCCGTTGTGAGCGCATCACGAAATAAACTATTGAAAAGTTTTTGGGTATATATTGTAAGTTTTAAAGAAAAATATACATAATATATAATACATCGTAGTCGTTTTAAGAAACAACGAGTTTATGAATACGACGTATTCACTGATATGTTTTTTGCTTCCGATCTTTTTGATGTTTTTATGCATAAAATACATTAATATAATAATAAGCAACACATACACAGTCGTGGATATCAGCTAGTGCTAAATAATATAAGCGGCTTCCTTATGAGTTGCGAGAAACTTGAGTCAACCTAAAATTATTATGTGCTATTAAAATGAGTCATGATTTTTTAAATTCGTTTTTGAAGAGAGATACGAGAAATGTTGGTAAGGATATAATGGCGAATCAAGGCGTAAAACACGCCACAGTGCTACTAATTGTGCAGTTACATCCAAATTCATGCATTCGTTTGTAATTCGGATTTGTTCGTTTTTCAAAACTTTCGTACGACTCCTTCAGAATTATCTGTATATTTAATTCAACATCAACCCCTATTAACATTCTCCGGCGAATGAGCTCCGAACCAGAAGCCATCACGATCCTTCGTTAATTTCGACAAACGTCATTTGGATTTTGAACGCTTGTCTCAATGTCTCCTTGTAATTATCATGACAGTTGTCATTCTCCTGACTAGCGACATGGAATTAAGTGGAACGGAACAGAATAGATATTGGAAGGTACTCGACTCACTGGTTACGAACAAAGATTTAAGAGATTTAATAAAAGAATCAGAAAGAATAAAACAAAGATAAGCAAAGATTAGGTATTTTGGTACCTCGTCCATTTATAGACCGAAATTCTAAACGGTTACGTACGTTACGGTTGCATGTAAATCCGTCGAGAAAATTGCAACTGAAATTATCATTTCAGGCATCCATGCATTCCTAGTTAAACTATACAAATATATTCTAGTTAAGTCATTCTTTGTATCTAATGTATATAGCGAATGCACGAATTGTTTGACTTGTCAAGTTACTTATGCACTGGTTGGTCAACAAAACTGTCCATTGCGTCATTAATACGTTTCACCGAAATATTATTGGTTTATAAAAAGTTGCATGTGTGGGTAAAGTTGTGACAATTAAAGTTTTAAGATCTTATCACGACTACGATATTTCACAACACATTATTGATAGAGTGACTTTAGTTTTTAATTAAAGACTACTGACAATTTAACTCCGTATACTAATTCGAAAAACACATAGTGCGTTAACACCCAGACCTAAAGTCTATTGACTAAATTGTAAAAATGTCAAAAACTGTGCCTGGATCATTGACGAAATATCCTCGTGGAACGGTTCTCACAAAATGTTTTTTGTTTCATCCAGTCTTCTACCCGCATATGAAGCCTTTGAACGATTTGATTGATCAAAGTCCTGTTGGATGGATATGTGGAGATCTGTGTGACTCAGGGGACATCTAGGTGATATTTGTTCAGCGGAGTGATATACAAATAGGTGATAGATTTATAAAATAGAATAGAAATATGGATACGCTAAATAGTACAGTATAGTCTTACATCAAGATTATAGATTGCTATATACAAAATGCAACGAGGCTATTAGCTTTGCCCTAGCCTACAAACGAGATAGAGCAAACAAACCTTCTGTTTTTTCAAATTTGCATTCTACATGTTAAGTTCTGTTAAAAATGTATATTTTTGTTATTTCAAATACATATAAGAACTAGCTTTGCATGCAGATTGACTTACACCAAACACGGTTAGTTTGAGATAATTTTATATTGTAACTTGCTAGAGATAAATTTCAGAGGACTGACAATTTTTTTTAGCTTCGCGGACAAACACGCTTGAATTGTACAGCTTGTCAACGTCCATACTATGGCTAAAATTAAAAATAAGAATAATCTAAACATTTCAACACAACCAAATTCGGCATTGTACTAACAGGAAAATAATAGTAGATATATTCATAATCAAATAAATCTAAACACTATTTGTCATCAGAATGGTCCATTAATATCATTAGACATTTCTGAGAGATGTGTTAATTTCCAAAAAATATGTAACGTCGATTACTCGGTTTAATTACAGTTTTATTATTATGCATAGATTAATCAGATATTCCATTAGACTGTAACAACACCGCAAAATAATTGCTTCGCTATCACAATAATTAAAATACATACATGCAACTTTCACATACATTTATAACATGCGACAAATGTATCGGCTATCGCTGATTCCTAAACCGCTTACTAGATGTCGCTACTGTTCTGTAAAGGCTCTCGTACCCTATAATATTTTATGTATACAAGTCGGCTTTACAAACGACGTTTGAGTAAACTTTCAAATAAACTCGGCGTCGGATCGTAAACACTTGTATCGACTCTCCTTAGGAACGGTAGCAAACAATCTACCATGCTTGGGCCATTCCGAGGTTACACGCACACTGATACACGACTCTCGTGCATTGGTGTGAGTGAGTGTAAGTCGCTATGCGCGCGCGCTCCTATTGCGTAGTGAATCGAGTTCGGCTCAGTTTTAGCGAATTTTCAACGGTGTTGGTGCTGTGATGAGTGTTTTTGTTCTATAAACGGCTTATTTGCATTTGTTATTCAATTGGAAATTATAGCTGAGGCTGGTAAGTGACGTAAATGTCGATTTAGAACTTGCGTCGCTTGGTTTCTTTTGACGTTTCCTGTGCTGTGATGTTTTTGCATTTTAGATGCATTAAAGTCTACATCATTTTGCACGGTTTCTGTCGTAGGTACCTACAGTGTTTTATTGTACTTTTTACAAAGTAACGTCCTCGGACCATAAACATTATTCAATTGACTCTACACGACGACCGCATAGAATAATATTAAATCTCAGTTTGCTTTAAATGATTAGTTTGAACTTTGTAAAATCCCATCGTTGGGTGTATTTATCTCTTCGTAAACAGTCCTCCACAGTTCACTTCACCATGCTTCAATAAAAAGGGAGCTTCACAATGTTATTTATAGCTTATTTTATGATTGTCTTAAAACTACAGGAAAATATTTCTACTTAATTGTTTTCTATATGTTGACGACAGGTAACAACGCACGGTTTATACTGGTCCTAAATTATTTGCCAAGTGTACCATGTATTTATCTTATATTTCTGTTTTCACCATCTAATCCTGGGCATCATCAATTCCCTGGGCAGTGCTGTCCAGGTTCTTCGGATTGGTTGTAGAATAGAAACATGAAGTTTTTTTGTACTGGCATAATATACACACATCTAGCCTTGCTATAGCAATAGTTGACAGACAGGTCGATATTTAATACGACTTTGAGTATCATTGATAAGTACATTATACATATTACATAGCTCGAAACCTAAAGAGTTAAATGTAGGAAATACCTACATATATTGTTGGAAGTAATATGTAGGAAATAAGGTAATATACCTGGTTACCCTTTTTATGTTCGGACTAGCTGACCCGGCGCACTTCGTACCGCCTTCCCGTTTCTGTCCCCGTCACACGACGTTTTTATTTATGATGCGATTGCGTGCACAAACACACAGAAAAACAGACAAAAAATTAAAAAAAAAAATTTTTGGGTTCTATTCTTTAAATAAAGACCCCTAAAATGGCTTTTTCTTAGATATCTTCCGTGTACAGACATTAATCACTTACAGATTTATTATATGTATAAATATAGAAAAGATGTGAGCATGTCTCTCTACCCGCAATAGAGAACACTAGAAGCATATTTCGCTACGCTTCTCCATGTTAAATGACGATGACGTAATAAAGAACTCAAGTAGAGTCGGTAGATTAAGGCAGGTAGGAAAAAAACAATTTAAAATGATTATTACGAAGATTCATATAGCGGAGTCGAGGAAAATGTACGCATATAAATAGAGTGCCTCTTTCGCCACTTAATACAATATCATTTCAAGTGTAAGTCAACGTGGTAGAAAGGTGGTAGAAACTTCGGAGTCACCACCGCCGCACCTATTTCTGCCTCACAACAGCAGTGTCTTGCTGCTGTGTTCTGGTCTGAAGGGTGTGGTCAGGGAGACATACTTAATCGAGGCATTCCAACTTAGTGCTCAGGGATAGCAACGCCTCTGTGGTCGATCTAAGAAAGAACTTCCATCCTGTCTTGGGTTGATTACAGATGTCCATGGGCGGCAGTAACCATCAGGTGGACTGCATGCTCGATTGCTACCTCACAGTCATAAATAAAAACAAAAAATAAAAGCGGCAATGGCCAAGAGTGGGACATAAAAGTTGTGGGACATAAAATGCATTGATGAACGTAACTTTAAATTGTGTTTACGTAAACAGACGTATACGGGTTGAGAGCACTAACATTTTCCTCTATCTATGATTCACATACTGCATGTGATACCTACATTGACACAATGAATGCCTACCTAAGTAAATAAGTAACTTGGATACAACCTGTATCAATATGTCTGCTATTGGCGTATAAATACCAAAAGTGGTTGTGATTTTTTTCTAAAGCGCTTTGAACAGGGATAAAATCGTCTTTCGTAGTAGTATGTAGCATCTATGCAAAATTCTTGTAAGCTCAAGTATATAAGTACAATATTTAAGAAATTAATAAACACTCGGTTATGTTAATGTTTTTTTTGTGATAAGCTCGCTAATAATAAAAATATAACTGGAATACCATGTGATCATTATGATATTTATGAAAAGTATTATATATATTTACTAATCCTAATTACCATAACACCTAATCACCAGTATTACCAGTATTTTAGGTGTGTGTTGTGAATTGTGTGTGAAAATTATGTTGCACTGTATAATTATTTGAAAAAGTTCATAGATGATAAGTACAAAAACGGTTCTACATGATATTAACCTTAAATCTATAATTTGACCTTTCATATAATATAATTATACATAATCACGGTCTATTTTCAGTAACATGGCAGGCATGGCAAAGAGCAGTTGGTGCTGCGGCAATCTTCGCGTAAAATGTTTTATAATTGGATATTTGAACTTGGTAAGACTTATTCGTAAACTATACTAAGTGCTGTAAAATAATATTAAAAGTTCCTGGTTTTACTAATGCTGGAAAACGCTTACGTTATACCTACTTAAGTAATTCTCTTTAGATACAAGCATGTACGTTAGGAGCCTATCACTCGGATAATATATAGACAGACCGATAATTTTAATATATTAGGTATCTAACTAACATAGCAATTTCAAAGTGGTAGAACCTCTTACGGTTCGATTCCGGAGGCACCACCGCTACACCGATTTCTGCCTTATAACAGCAGTGTTCTTGCTGCTGTGTTCCGGTTTGAAGGGAGTGCTCAAGAAGATTAAGTTGAAACGCCTCGCTTAAGTAAAAATTTCGAACCGTAAAAGGTTCTACCACCTGGTAGAACCTTTTACGGTTCGATTCCGGAGACACCACCATCACACCTATTTCTGCCTTATAGCAGCAGTGTTCTTGCTGCTATTTTCTGGTTTGAAGAGTGTGGTCAGGGAGACATGCTTAACTGAGGCGTCCCAACCTAGTTCTCAGGGGTAGCAACGCATTTGATTGATCTAAGAAAGAACTTTCCAATCTTGGATTGATTACAGATGTCCATGGGCGGGGGCGATCACTTACCTTCAGGTGGACTGCATGCTCGTATGCTGCCTCCCAGTAATAAACAAAAAATGTTTTGATTCTCAGATTGCGGGCATCGTGGATATTGTGTACCATTTCTTCATCGTGGCTCTGGTGTCGCGTGGCTTCGAGTGCGATATCACTAAATCCTCGGTAAGATGACACTAAGTCTAGTGGTTCCTACTCTTTTAAGATAACTTGCACCCACCTAAAGTGTTTTATTTAACGGAACCCCGCATCAAATATTTACACTTCAACTTTTAAATTTGTCAACTCATCCAAATACGTTTCAACTTGCAGATGAGCTTCTCGGCTAATTTTAAATAATAATTTGAAAATGGTGGCGTTTTATCCGCGGATGGCATATGCCGTATTCGGAAATAAATTCTAGCTAAGTAACAACGTAGCTTTTGGCTATACATAGTTTCGCGGAACCCACTTAAGAAATACACAACACCATACACAGTATGGTTCACTTTCGATTTGAAGAATCTGTAACGTGAACTATTGTTTTTGTTTTGATTTGCAGTGATGATTCATGAATTATGTCATTGTCTTTATTTTAGAGCCTATTGGCAGTACAGAATTTTGCACATTACAATTATTCGTGTATAGTAATTGTCATGTATGTAACGAATTATATTTAGAGTGCATTAATAATGTTCAATTATGAAATTACCGTCATTTTCCTCAATTGTTGTGAAGCGATATCTTGATTGATTTAACTAAACAGAAGTGACGTGAGTGCTGTAGAAACAAAAAAAGAGATTACATCGTCAAGTACAAATTCTATTTCAGTTGCAGTCCATAAATTGGCCATGGTTGGAACCGTTCCTGCTCATTATCAACTTGGGGACGCACGGTTTCTATCCCTTCCCACTCGTCCTGCATCCCTTCGACAACAGTCTTATCGACTACATGCCAATTCCTACCCAACCGCGATGCTATCCCGGCATGGTCCATATCTACCAGATTGATGTACTGAATTTCCTCATCAACGCCACTTGGTTGAAGTTTGTTATTTCCTACGTGGGTGCAGTGCATAAGGTAAAGACATTCATACTATGTATAATTTTAATAAACAAATAACGCTTTACACTGATTGCGTGTTTCTATAGTGTCGAGCGGAGAACAGCTTAAACTAATCATTCCAACTTCTAATTTGCTGGAAATCTAACAAGTCCCAAGTTCAATACAGTAAATGGTTTTATAGATTTGGTGGTAGATAAAATGTCACCTAAGTCACGAATTCTATGTTAACGTTACGTTCTTATCACCCAGAAAACGCTTCACACATTGTACTAAAAACTACAAATACCAGGAACACGCCACAGGTGTCAATTTCATTTTTTTCCAATCATTGCAGAAAAACCCAGAGTCGATGAGAATGTTCTTCGGGTTGTCCGTTGTCAAGCTGGTGTTGCAGATTCTGTTCTTCGTCTATCAGCCAGACGTCCAAATCAATATTACGTTTGAGACCTACTGGTGTATAAAGCTTGTGGATATCTGTAAGTAATTTAATTTTGTACGATACTCGCCTAGCCCCCTGCGTCTTGGATCGTATAAGATTTATCAAATTGGACAACGTCATGCGTGGTTAGGAATCGAACCACGGTGGCACAGTTTAGCTTTGGCCAAGCGGTCGATTGACAGACAGCGGTTGTAAACTTCTCGGAGTCTGAAAATGGGTAGAACTTATAATGTTTCGACTCCTAAGCTCCTTGATGCTGTGTTCTGATCTGAAGGGAAGGAGACTCTTAACCGAGGCGTTCCAACTTAGTCCTCAGGGATACGATGTTATCTTGGGTTAAGGTAAAGAGTGCATGGGTTGTCAGTGCATTTTTGACGTTTTGAAATATTTGGTGACAGTTTAGCCTGGATAATGTTGGATAAGTTCATCATCTTAATAAATAATATTAAAATATGGCAAATCTCCTACTTTTACAGGTATTGCATCCGTGTTTCTCATCATCATTAACAAGTACATAAAACAGCTGCGAAGCGAGAAATCCCAGCAAGTGATTGACCAGCCCCCGTCTTACGTCGAATGTTTGATCAACGCCGCTTCTATGAAGAAAGCAGAGAAGACCCCAATAGCAACAATACAGCCAAACGAGCAGAAAATTGAACTACCCGCGGACCCATCGGTTCGAGTGTAAATGATATACAAAGATATAAATATGTCTAGATGCCTAAACGCGACAAAAGCGATACAAATTACTGACAATGAAAATATGTATAATATGTTTAACATATTTTAAAGGCCAGAGCATATTCTTTGAAGATATTCGTTTTCTGATCCATTTTGTACACGTAAGCATTTGTAGACAAATATCTTTGTTTAGCTGAATATAATTATATTACGTCGTGTTTAAAATTATGGTTAATCGTATCTATGTTTAATTATTTAATCAGCGGGTATTTTCTTACGTTATCGTTATCGTTCTGGACATCGAATTGATAATTATAAAGTGGTTATTATTTTCTCGAATATATTAAACGTTATACAAAATTACGTAGAAAAACACTTTTTAAGTTTTTTCAATGTTTTGTTTAAACAACCTTACGTTAATTAAACAATATACAAGGAGAAGTCCCTTAGTAGGTACCGGACACTTTTAAAGTATTTAAAGAATAAAAGTAAAGTATTTTCTCGATTCACATGTTTTTTAAATTCTAAATAGGTCTTGATTAAATTCCAAATCAACACGGATATATAAGCATACACAAAAATTACTACAAAACCACATAGGTACGTAGTAAAAGTAACATTTGGAACTGGTCTCCTATGATCGGACAGTCAACAAAATACTTATTAATATTATTCTAAAAAATAATAAAAATTCAAAAGCACAAACATTAGTACTATTTATCAATAAAACAAAACATAGTTTTCAGAAATTAAGCAACGTTTTCTTAGACATACTTTTAGTTACTTTAGTTTCGTTAGCGTTATGCTCTAAACTACTTTTTAGAGCAAAAGTCAAGCTTTGCATATATCTTCAAATGTCGCCGTAGGTTTGCCCACGTTGAATCTCAAAAGAAAATACTGAATTAATTTCTTCAATAAAAACAAAACAGTATCAGGGACCTGTCGGGTAAGTCCCTTAGGCAACATAGGAAATCGTACAACATATGATCGACTTTTTTTAGAAGAAATGTGTTAAAAAGTAAATTATTTAATTGCGCTCTCATCTCTTGCTAATCTAACTAAAACTAGTCGGTTTAATTGAGTACCCCGAGTGCGCCGCAGCGATACCCGCCGCGTGCTATGCTACACGCTTGAGAAATCGCCGCGGACGCAGCGGCGGGCACCGCCACCCTTCCCGCCCCGCATCTGTATGAACAACATCGTAATATTCCTAAAGTTTGTATTTATGCGTACGATGGTATGTGCCGCTTCACGCGCCGCTGCACCGTAAACCGTGTTCTTGTCAAGAGAATATCACTTTAAATAAATGTACCTATATAGGTATAAAAACAAATTGTTGTATGCATATTCAAATTGTCCTTTCATTGTCAATATTTTTTGCGTCAGCCAATATTATTTATATCCATAAAATATGGATATAAATATTATCTGAGGACCAAATTTAAGGAGTTTTAAAATATTTAAATATAAATAATAAAATAACTTATTTAGAAAAATGGTATTGTTATTTTATCACCTTTTTCATCTTAATTGATATAGAAAGCACCTCAAAGTGAAGCAATAATGTGGATAGTGCGTGTAAAATCATACAAAAATTCACCACCACCACCAAATACACTCTGTCTCAGTGGCGACTTAAAATTAGTTTTTCGCTTCGTTTTTCTTTTTCATATAGAAAATACTGTCTTGCAATGTTTTTCATTCCGATTTTTTTCTAAAATAAATTCACGCAATAGATTCGCGTATAAAGTATATGACAAAAGATGTCCGTATATCTATCTCATTGTAAGTTCACGTTTTATACCTAGGAGAAATTGTTATTTTTACCTATCCGAAAACTAAAATGCCATACATCCGGACGGGTATACATATAAAGACAGTTATACAAAAAAAAACAAAACTTCAATGCGATTTCGCATTACATTACATATGATGGGTGTACGAGCAATCACGCGAAATTAGAGCGTCAGCGACTCGTCTCTGTTCGAGTTAGGTGAATTTAATTTAACATTAGTTCAATATGCAGATTGCATTCGGTTGAACTCAGAAATTTCGCTAATAAACTCGCGTTTTGAAAGTCTGAGCAAACGATCCGGGCCGGATTAAACTTTGATATGGCTATGGATAATGTTACTTCTGAGTGACTTGCGCGAGCATTGCACTTAAATATTAAATACTAGATGATTTATTTAGTTAAAGTTAACTTATTAGAAAAATTTGAATAATGTTCAGTAATTTTATTAATAACAAATTATAGCTTATGTGTTGTTGTGTATAGCTATATAACATGAAGGTTTCATCAATATCCGTCCAGTAGTTTTTGCGTGAAAGTAGGACTACAGACAGACATATAAAAACATTTAAATGATTTTTTGGCTTACTTGTATATAATTTTTTAGTTTTTATTCAATGTACAGAATATGTTTATGTATGTATAATATATACATTATAATACTAGTAATTTAAAGTAATTTAATCCGATCATCGGCCGGCATCTTTAAACGTTGACAAAACTACTTTTAATATAAGTTTCGCTTAAACCCAGCGCCTTCTACTGTCGATATATTTATGTACCTATGATTTGTATATAAGACGGTAGCAAATAGTTGAGCGTTGTTCAGGAAATTAGGTACAGAGGAAGATATTTCAGTGAAACGCCAGCAAAGACTGGAATTCCCAAGCGAGTGTACGTGTCTGCGACTCGTGTCGTACGTGAATGAACATTCTCGTGATATACGTAAACTTAGCTTGCGGGAAATTATATTATAATAGATAGATATGAATCGTTGTCGTCAACCAGTTTTCATAGCATTTAATTAATATATAACAACCAAGTTAGTTTGCTTTAGTGAATAACACCCTTTATTACTGCAAACAGTATGACTCCCTTACCACACACTTTAAACCAGAACACAGCAGAAACAATGCTGCGGTTATAATACAGAAATAGGTGTGGCGGCCTCCGGAGTCGAATCGTAAAAGGTTCTACCACCATTATATGTGTATGTGTGTTACCTAATATATATATATGGTGGTGTTCACCACTGAAAGAACAGTCTTAATGACGGACAGGAAAAATCGCGGCCGGTAGTTGATATAGCTATACTACAGCGGCTAATAGTCTAGACCAGATGGTCCACACGATCGATGGTGGGCAGGTGGTCATTCGCCGATGCATTATAGATTGCGCACCACGAGGTTATAAATACTCTATGCACGAATGGGGTCGACAGTTGAAACTTACTTGAATTGATTCTTTATTAGAGTTCTATATTTTTAAAAGAATAGAAAACAAAAGAAAGCTTGAATTGTTGGATTTGTTATCGGTATTTTTTGGCGTAGTCCACTAAAATACATTGAAAATATCCGTTGATGTAGTCTTTCGACACTCATTCTTTCTAAAAAATTCACTTTGCATAAAATATGAATCATGGATCAAAGTGGACATAAAAGTGCAAAAAGTTCCATCAATGGATTTTGGATCAGTGGTATTGGAAATTTTGAAACCCCTATTTTTTAAGGAATAGAATTTCCGTTAAATATTATATTTAAACTCAAATGTGTCATTGAAGGTGGTAGACCCTTGAAACTGTTCGCCTCCGGAGCCCCCACCGCCACACCTATTTCTACCTTATAACAGCAGTATTCTTGCTGCTGTGTTCTGGTTTGAAGGGTG